>JAJAGP010005598.1:0-31257 GCA_025084515.1 Ancistrus triradiatus
GGTAGTTAAAGCGTGCATACCTGTACTGACTGTAACCAGTCTCTGTTGCTCTCACTGTCCATCAGTGGAAAGGAAGCACCACTTGACCAGACACATTGTAGAGACCATAGCTCACATTTTTACAAAGCCCCATTTCAAATGCCCACCATGGGTGGACAATCTTATCTGCAAAGAGCTGCTGTGGCTGCAGAGTTTCATTCCGCCCAAACTACATCTGATTCCATGTGTCTAATTTTTCGGACTTGGAAGAACCTTATTTTCACCAGAAGAGCTTGGGGAAAGTAGGCGTGCTATGCTCCACATATCCATCTGCTATGGGAACCTAGACGATAGGAGAAACTGTTAAGAGGCAAGGAGATGACCCCCAATCTGTCCTTCCCTCCCTCATATACAGCCAGCTGTGCCTGTGGAGTGCTTCTTTCATCTTGAGATGCGAGTCTCAGCAGTTAACTCTCACCACTTGAGCACTGAGTCAGCTTTCTTTTTTTTTTTTTTTTTTAAGTACATCATTACCGATATAAACTGCAAATGCCCATTCTCAGTATTTAATAAAATGACAACTCACTCTTCTGTCTGGGGGATTATTTTGTATGTCAAATTTGAGTCTACTGACCCATTCCTGGACAACCCTTTATCTAAAAGCACACCATGGACAAAGAAGACAGCAATTTTCACAAGACATTTTCACTATGATGGAATTTAAGCTATAATATACATTAAAAAAAACATCTCTGTAATACAATTCTCTATTGCAAGTATGTAATACAATGAGACACTGGTCTACATACGGAGGAGCAAATTAAGCCAGTTCATCAGCAGTAGCTCAGTTATACTGATGATCAGAGTACATCTCATTGAGTATCTCATTGAGTACAGATGTGGAAGATGTGCGCATGCATGTGTCTGTTAAGTGCTTTAATGCGCCGCATTGTGTAAACATTAGCAGCAGCATTCAGCCACTCACACAGAGTATCTGTTGATTGATTTGTTTATGTACTAGACTGGATGGCTCTCAGTACAGAGGCCTGGAGAGGACAATCAGCATGCGATGTCTGTGGAGTGTTTTGGAGGACTGGACTGCGCTCTGCCAAATATCCACCAAAAAAAGCACAGCAGATTTGTAATTTCTAGATTACTGTATGACAGTGCAGAGGAAATGAGCACACACGGTCTTCTACCGCTTTTAATGTTGACATACTATACCCCTCTTCCACAAGCTAACACTGTTCCCTGGTGTCTTAATGAAATGTCTGTGTCATGCTTTGGTGAAAATACCCAAAAGGATCCAGCACTAGAGTACCCTTCTCAACTTGTCTAAAAGTTTGTTTCAGAACAATTCGTTCTGAGTGCCTGTTGAAATGGTAGTTAGCCCCTCCTGACTGATTCATGGCAAATCATAAACATCTGGTGAATAAAATCAGCAGTGTGAAAAGATCTGGAGTCATCTCACACTCTCATTTTGTCTTACATTAAACTTACAAACTAATAGTGTTAACATTATTGTGGATCCTGCAGCAAGTAACAACAATATCTTTCAGGAAATCTACTATCTCAGTGGCTAGCCTTAGCAAGTGCGAACTGGCCATAGAAACACAAAGTTCCACACACTCATTATTTTTAAATAATTACATTTCCCTTGCCTGCGGTTAATGCTAGTTAATCCCTGTTTTACGAAAGCTGTTGGCAGCCTGCATTGTGATCCAAGTTGGGAAAGAAAACAGTTAAGCTATCTGCCAAAAAAACTATGAATGCGTGACTATTACATGCTAAGCTCTAGTATGTTAAACTGCATTACACATTACACCACAGTTTGTTACCAAAGTAATGTACTAATATATATTCTCTCCCAGTCAAGTTTGAAATTACTCTACTACAGGGTTTCTCAATCCTTTTCACCTCAAGACCCATCCATTTATATTCAGAAAACCGGTCGGCCCACTTTTTGTGTATTAGTTTTCCTTTTATTTCTAAAGTGCTGATACGGTATACTAAGAAATTGTAATGGTGCTTAAAAAAAAGCTGTGAAGATTATATTTTCTTAACTCTAACTCTAATATAAACAGTCTTTAAAAAGACCCAGTGACCTTAGCAGCCACCAGCGTTAAGGTGCTTTCGCACGAGAGTAACTTTTTCATAGTTTCAAAGAACTGTGCCCCTTTTCTCACGTAATCGCACCTCAGAAACTAGGGACGATTGTAGTTGTCAGAACACAGTGTACATGAACTTTTTTAGCTTTAACTTCAAGACAGGCTCTTCTCTCAGTGCATATAAACCCTGAGTGATGTACAGTGAGGCAAAAAAGTATTTAGTCAGCCACTGATTGTGCAAGTTCTCCTACTTAGAAAGATGAAAGAGGTCTGTAATTTTCACCATAGGTACACTTCAACTACAAGACAAAATGAAAATAAAAATCCAGGAAATCACATTGTAGGATTTTTAAAGAATTTAATTGTAAATCATGGTGGAAAATAAGTATTTGGTCACCCACAAAAAAGCAAGATTTCTGGCTCTCACAGACCTGTAATAACTTCTTTAAGAAGCTCTTCTGTCCTCCACTCGTTACCTGTATTAATGGCACCTGTTTGACCTCGTTATCTGTATAAACAAACACCTGTCCACAGCCTCAAACAGTCAGACTCCAAACTCAACCATGGCCAAGACCAAAGAGCTGTCGAAGGACACCAGGAAGAAAATTGTAGACCTGCACCAGGCTGGGAAGAGTGAATCTACAGTAGGCAAGCAGGTTAGTGGGAATAAATCAACTGTGGGAGCAATTGTAAGAAAATGAAAGGAACCTGATGATTGACCTGCAGAGAGCTGGGACCAAAGTAACAAAGGCTACCTTCAGTAACACACTACGCCGAGAGGGACTCCAATCCTGCAGTGCCAGGTGTGTCCCCCTGCTTAAGTCAGTAGATGTCCAGGCCCGTCTGAAGTTTGCCAGAGAGCATATGGATGATCCAGAGAAGGATTGGGAGAATATCATGTGGTCAGATGAAACCAAAACAGAAATAGCGGAGTTGCATCCCAAGAACACCATACTTACTGTGAAGCATGGGGGTGGAAACGTCATGGTTTGAGGCTGTTTTTCTGCAAAAGGGACAGGACGACTGATCTGTGTTAAGGGAAGAATGAACGGGGTCATGTATCATGAGATTTTAAGCCAAAACCTCCTTCCATCAGTGACAGCATTGAAGATGGAACGTGGATTAGTCTTCCAGCATGACAATGATCCCAAACACACCGCTCGGGCAATGAAGGAGTGGCTCCCTAAAAAGCATTTCAAGGTCCTGGAGTGGCACAGCCAGTCTCCAGACCTCAACCCCATAGAAAATTTGTGGAGGGAGTTGAAAGTCCGTGTTGCCCCAAAACATCACTGCTCTAGAGGAGATCTGCATGGAGGAATGGGACAAAATACCAGCTACAGTGTGTGCAAACCTGGTGAAGACTTACAGGAAACATTTGACCTCTGTCATTGCCAACAAAGGTTATGTTAAGTATTGAGTTGAACCAAATTTATTGACCAAATACTTATTTTCCACCATAATTTACAATTAAATTCTTTAAAAATCCTACAATGTGATTTCCTAGATTGTTTTTCTCATTTTGTCTCTCATAGTTGAAGTGTACCTATGATGAAAATTAGACCCCTCTCATCTTTCTAACTAAGAGAACTTGCACAGTCATTGGCTGACTAAATACTTTTTGCCCCATTGTATGTTTGTTTTATTGGTCCAGACATATTGGTCCAGGTACAGAAGTGACACAAGTGTCTAGTGATTGATCCATACACAAATGCCTGCGCTGAGCTCAACTTCCGTGTTTAAATATACTTGGACAGCGGTAGCCGTATAAACAACAAATCTTCGTGCTAAAAATGAAAAGAAAAAAAAAAAAAGACAAAAAGAACAACAACAAAAAAAACACACACAAACAAATAGACGATCAATGAAGTCCAGGCTTTACTGAGCCTATACGCAACAGGGGAGAAACACTGATACTGTCAGTGCAAATGCAAACACGAACACAGCGCACAACTTTGACCTGTTATGACCAGGGGTTTCTAATAGCAGACGATGGGATGAGAAATGAGGAAAAGTTTAAATAAATAAATACCCTGGCAGAGGTGCAGGGCTGGGATGAGGGTGTGCAAGAACGTGAGAAAATCTGGGTTGAAATCCGGAATGCTATAAATGGAGAAGGAAGGCAGGGCAGTTGAATAAATCTCAAATCAAAAGTCAAAACCTATTACTTTGAAAATAATTTTAATGGCAAGAAAAAGTGGTTAAGAATGCTGTTTGTTCCTTCACTCTTCTGCACCAGTCAGTACTTATTCAAATACATCAGACGTGTGGAATCAGTTCACAATCTCCAAGAGACATTAGATAAGTGACCTGTAATCACTGTCCATGTATTACGGTTCATTCAAAAACGCAAATAAGACCGTGGCAGTAGGGTCCTGGTTGAGCGCCAGCTGTGATTGTGGGAGGTATATGTTTAACGCGCCTATTTAACTTCCTATCTCTCTGTGCATTGAGGGCGAGTGAAAGCAGACCAGGAAAAGGATGGTAACATGGATGCTGATGTTTCCCTCCTATTCGGTTTGGTGTATGGTTTGGTCTATGTTCAAAATTATCATCCAAGCAAACATTTTTATTTAGATGCATCTTAGTTTTTATGGCTGAGAAGCCTATAGGTCCATGTACCACAAGAGGGTGCTTCACAGTCCATATGTGGGCCGCGGACCAGCAGTTCACAAGGCCTGCTGTACGACACCTGTAAACTATTTTCACAAAGTTTGATTCTATGGTGGAACTTTTGCAAGTAATGCAGTTTTACACACTAACATGTAGCGTGTAATATTTGCAAACCTGCAATTTTGGGGCAGTTTTGGCCGTTGACGTTCCATCAAAAATATATTTTATTCTTTTCCATCCTCTGAGGCTGGGGGCCAATGTAGCAATTTGTGCTAGTCTGTGCACTCAACAACATCGGTTCCTGTACTTAACTCTTAGCTTCAACACAATACTAGTAGATCCGGAGCTTGCGAGAACAAAATGGCACCACTTATCAAACATACTTCTCAAGCCACAGTTAGAGTTACTCAGATAAGGGGCAGTATAATTCTAATGAGCCAATTTGAGACGTATGCACAGCTATTTGAATCTAGTAGAACCTAGAGAGCCGACAAAAATGATTGGGTGGACTGATTTCGCAGTTTGTGGGTTGGCTGGCAGTCAAGATGACCCAAATCTACAGAAACACTGAAAAAGTAAGTTTTATGTAGTATGTCTGCTTTAACATATCTTCAAAGAGAAGAAAGGAATTTAGGAAGAAAGGGACCACTCAAAAAGACATAACCACATAATGATATGTAGTGATACTGCTGGATCAATGCCTTGTAATATCTATCTTTCTCTGATATTTTCCCTTGTGTTAACACAACAGTGGCCATGAAAAAAGACTACATATTGAAAATGAAAACAGTGCTGGCCTAATATCTATTTGCTCTTTGCTTGTTGTTCTTGGTGCTCTCCATGACTCTTAACAACATACCACATTCCCGTACCTTAAAGATGCGACAAAAACTAAAGATCTCCATCTCTCCTGGTCCTGCAGTCAACTAATTTATTTTAGCCCTCATTAATATGGAAATTAAATACAAAAACATACCAAAAAGCCTGCTGAGAAGTTTTTCTGGCTCCTCTGCTGCTAGCGTGCACGTGTGCGTTGGGACAGAATGGTAGGGTGCATGTTGGTCAGTTTTCAAGAGCGCTCCAAAACAATGGTCTTATGTACCATGAGCCTCTCTTTCAATAGCTTTGGCTAATAAGTATGCAAATCGGGAATGATACCAAGGCCTACAGGTCTGCAGTACCTGTTTATTCCTGATCGCCTGAAGCATACTCAACAGTGTGAAACAAATGCATTTATAGCATGCACACCAAATACAATTACATTCACTTTCAATCATGCAAACTTATTCACAACCCCTTGAAATCAGGAACACAACAAAACCTGCACTAGAGTCGGGAGTATATAGGCTATTAAGAGGGAGCGGGGGTGGCAGGACTTGACTCTGGACCTGTGCATTTAGCAAGTGCTGCAGTACTTCAGGTATTTGTTTCAAAGAAAATCACTTCAAATGAACTTCAGTGCATGGCTCTTACACACTGTCCAAACATCTGTACAACACAGCTGTGGAATATTATGCATCTGAAACTCACACTCGCTCAGTGCTGCTGCAGGCTGAGACCCACAGTAATTAACACAACCTTGTCAGTTTATGATATTTCCAATCATGATAACCAAACATACATAGATGTTGGAAATGTGGATGGTTCGGTTACAAAACAAAATACAATTTACTAAATCATTTTGTTAACAAAAATGGACACATTTCTGGTAAAGGATAACAAAAGCCAAAAATCTTTAAAGCACATGAGAGAGGTGAAAAGTGCGTCCCAATGCATAACACTGCCACAGAAATAGTACGTTCTCATTCGTACGGCACAATTTTTTTTCTTACATTAAATTTACCATGGCTGCACATGTTTTGCGTCAACTTTAAGAAAACTGCCTCACTAACATTTAAGATATTAGAGTATGCTGTCTACATGAGCACTTGAATCAGATCAAATTAGACAATATATATAACTGTGTATGTAAACATACTGAGTAGTGTTCTGGAGAGGTCTGGTGGGAAGCTAAAGCCAAGTCACAAGGTAAGCCAACAAGCTAAAGCTGTTTAGGGGGTTGTATGTAAGCTACCAGGAATGTGGTCCCGGAACAAAAACACTGTCCCTACATCGTGTAGCGAACATAAGAGACCAAACTAACGTCTAGTATATTCTCTTAAAAACCACAGACAGAGGCCAGTCCTACCTGAAGTCTTCTTTTCCATGGCATGCCATGTATTGGACTTACATAATAACTGTCATTCACAGCAACATCTACTTGCCATTGTTAATCACACTTTCGGGAATAACAATACCCATAACACCTAGTAAAGCGCATCACAATGTTAAAATGCCATATCGTCCATCTCTACAACTTGTTTGTACCTGTTTGTACCATTTATTTCCTTATGTACTCAACCCAGGAATCTCTAGGAACAATATTTCAAAGGACAACCTGGATACATCCAATGGACATGCAAGAGGGCACTTTCACCATCTTATGTAGCTAAAGTCCATTAAAGAACGGGAATAAAATAAAAATTGACAACTCACAGAGAAGGAGAGAGGGGTTGCAGGCAAAGAGGTTATGGTCAGATTGCAGGCAGAGGGAAAGAGAAGAGTGCTAACACTAAAGTGCCATTACATGCAAGCACATAATGAGGACCTCAGAGAGAGGACAACCTCTGTGTGGACCAAGAGCTTCATATCCCACACTAAACACACAAACAACCTCTCTGTGTGGTATAGCCTGGTGTAGTTTACAACTGAAATTAGATCGAATCTTTCTGCAGAATTGCCTTTCAGTTTTAGTGGGGCTGAATGGTGTATCTGTGACAGAACACAGCACAAGCTGCACTCACCAGAACCTAACGTTCTCAACACAGAGTACTGCCCAGGATCAGCAAACAGACAAATAGATAACAGAGGGAGTGGACACGATAACAAATAATACATCATACAGTTATACAGCAGGATAACGTCTACCTCATTAAAGAGCCTTTATCCAGTCTCATATCTTGACCTTATAAACTAAAAAGAATACTTGCTACAGGAATTAAAGACAATACCAAGATTTTCTGCTGTATCTCTGATGCATTTACTTAATGTTTACATGCAGTTTTCTTGTGACAATTCCATTTATATTTACATTACAGTACCAGAAAAGCACTGCGATGATGGTAATGTCTGGTCAATGTCCATTTCTGTCAGCGATCTGTTTCACAGAAAGAAGTAATGCAGTCATTAAGTGGCAACAAACATGCCAAATTATTATTATTGTTTATCACGCAAATATGGTGGATTGAGTTTAGGTAAAAATACTGAAGAATTAAGATACAAAAAGTCTGAGACTAGCAGAAATGCTTCTATTTTACATTTCTCTCTAATTTAATACACTGTTTTTGATTATAACTCATATGATCGGCATTAAAATTTGAGTAAAAGGCTGAAGTTAGTTAGTCAGGCATTATCACCAAGTTTAGTTTGTAGGAATGATTTAGTGTGACTACATTCCCAAGGGTGATGTAAGTAGACTTTGGTCCAGTTGTGTGTGACACTTCTTGGTCTTTGAGAGAAATTTCACTGTTGTCGATGGAAGTAGTTGCTGTCTTGCATGGCTGTATACTGTGCATTCTGTTAGCAGGTGTTAATGATGAGTGGAGCATGGCATGGTATGCAATATGGGGTGTTTTCTCCCCTTATCATAAACATATGGTTAAGTCTGGTGTGTCCTATATGGCATCGCATATACACGATCTGTTCCCAATGGTTTACAGGCAGGTTGTCATTTTCTTGTCGAGAAAGGGATTCATCTGTAAATATGTCCTCTCTTTAATTTTTATATTTAGCTTCTACTTATTTAAACTAGGTAACTTTCAGTTTATTTCTTACGAATAACATCTAGGCTGCTCAAGGAGCTTGGGTCCCTTTTTGAGTCTTTGTCCTTCCAAGGTTTCTTCCCTTTAACTTTCAGGGAGTTTGTCCTTGCCACTGTCGCTGCAGCCTCAGTTAGGGCTGTGGGCTTTGATAATTGTAAAGCTGCAATGCTCAATTCGGCTTATTTGTTTCTTTATGTCACACTCTGATGTTAGTCCTAATGTCTGGTATATGGTAGGTAGCAAAAAGGTTTAAATTATTTGAACAAATAAATGCCATTTCAGAAATGATTACTATTTTGGCATGCCACCCTGCTTCGTAACGACAATGTGCATTTCGAGCGCCCATGGACAGCATGATTTCAGCATAATAAATGCTTTTGATGGGATTTAGATTAGGTGACTGTGGAGGAAAGTCCATGACAGCCCATGAAACAGCATGTCATTACATTCCTTGATTTTTTTTGGTCTTCACGTAGTGTTGCAAAGCTTTAAGGTACATGTTGGTTAGTACAAATCATTCTCCACAAAGATACAACCAAGCATTTTCTCTAATAGTCTCATACTTTTGGAGAGGTGGTACAGTACTGGGCTAAACTCTTAGGCCCACCATTAGTTGTGTTTTAGCAATGGTATAATGATCATATATAACACTGTTGATGGGACCAGATTAAAAAAAAAATATATATATTATATATATATATATAGTATATAGATATATATATCTATATAGTATATATATATATATATAAAAATAAAATACTTCAACTCTTTGTGAGCTTTAGCATATCTTAGTCTTTTCACCCTGTTCCCCTTGCAAATAAGTGGTTCATGCGCTGCTATTCCCCCAAAAAGACCATTGCTGATCAAACTAGGACTGTGGTAGCCTAGCGGTTAAGGTACTGGACTATGAACCAAAAGGTCCAGGGTTCAAATCCCACCTCTGCCAAACTTGGTCCTTGAGCAGAGCCCTTAATCCACAATTGCTTGGATTGTAAGACTGTATCAATTGTAAGTCGCTCTAGATAAGGGCATCTGCTAATGCTGTAAATGTAAAACTTCTTCAAACTTTAGAAGGGTCAACTTGGCATCCTGGTGAAGCTGCTATTTCTCAAGCTTAAGGGGAGATCACACTAAATACACTCTAGCATATACACCCCATTTTTCTGATTTATTGTCTTTTTAATTCTGCCTACAAACTTCCTGCAATTTCTGGTTATATCCTAACAAAGAGACTGAGAAATAATTACACATGGGCATTATACTATTGCTAAAACAATGGTATATCTAATCTAATGGTGCCCTATGGCTTTTGCACAGTACTGTATATGCTATTGATCATAACTGTATAATAGCTGAATAGCTTCCACTGTTTAAAACAAAGTATTCTTGTCTTTATTAAGGGGTGAACATAAACTGTAGATGAACAACAGGTGCCTTGCCTAAAAAAGGCTAACAACCACTGATCTAAGCAACACCACCCACATTGCTGGTTCACCAAATGTGTCGAGCTAAACACAGACAGTGCACCAACAAATGCAACACCACACATTTACACCTGAGTGCTAAAAGGTAAACTGGTTCTCTTCATGGGACGATGTCAAAAATGTGGGTTTGTGCTGTGTGTGGTACAGGGCATAACTGACTGAAAGTGTCTCTGTGGTGATGATTGACCTTGCTGATAATTCCAGAATCAATTACTCTGCATCTGTCCGTGTGTGTTTGTGTAATGACTGGCCATGTTGTATTCTTGAACCACATATACTATTGTCAATTCTGTTGTATGTGTGTCACTTGCGGATTGAAGCACAGCATGCATCAATCTGTTAATGTACTCTGAGGTGTGAGCATAACATGGCATACAAGTGTGTGCGAATCTCTCCTCTCTTCTCTCTCTTCTCTCTCCCTCTCTCTCTTCTCTCTCTCCTACTCGCTCTCCCTCTCTTCTCCGTCCTCTCTCTCTCTCGATCTCTCTCTAGCTCTCTCTCTCTCTCTCTCTCTAGTATGACCCATCGTATCTTTCTCCCTCTCTCTCTCCTCTCTCTCTCTCTCTCTCTCTCTCTCTCTCTCTCTCTCTCTCTCTCAGTCTAATGGTCCTCAGGGGCGGGGGAGCAGGAAGCTCCAGCAGCAGTAAAACATTAGCACTCAGCTGGACAGTGTGTATCGATGGACATTGCCAGTCTCTGCTCTCTGTCCTGTCTGGTTAGGGTGACCCCTGACCCTGTGGCTGTTTGGCATGGCAGAATTCGCTGCGACACAGCATCGGCCATCGATCCTCCACCAACACCAAGACAGCACTTAGCACACTGACTGCAGGGGTAATAGAGTCAGCCCACTGTTATTACTGACTGTGTGTGAATCCCTCCAGCTGTTTCACTCTCTCTGTCATCAATAGTTAAAAGAAGCTATTACAGTTATCTGGAATGCTACATGTTACTAATAAATTAAGGTCATTTTCTCTCACTTAAACCTAATCTCAAGCGAGTCATTTATTTTCTATATCCGCTATATAGGCTTTCTATCACACGCACAGTTACTCGATCACACTGAGACACTTCAGAGACGATAGTGTACCTAATGCATGGCTTTGGAATGTGGGAGAACACCAGGGTACCCACACAGACATGGAGAGAACATGCAAACTCCACACAGGCAGAGTCCGGGCTGAGAATCCAACCTGGAGACCTGTGAGGTGACAGCGCCAATGACTGCACCATTGTGCCACCCTAACCTCTAACCACCTCTATAGATACTGAAAACTGCACACATGCTAAATATACTATAGTAGCTCTCCCATATCTGGCTACTTCATATGTCCTGCCCAACTCTTCTTTATCTCCGCAATGGATTCAATAATGGGTGTTGCTCACGGCGCATGCAGTGGTCAGAGTGACGGTTCCTGTGGCAAACTGGACAAGCTGCTAAATGGATGCTTCACCTCAATAGAGAGGGGGAATCATTCCTTCTTCATTTCTCCATGTGCACAACCTTGTCTTTCTTCTCTTGTGTGAGGTGAAGGACACGGGGTGTTAGCTGCCGGCTGGTGGGGGACTTAACAGGAGCTGGAGAGGGCCACTAGTTAGACCAGAGGGGGGATCTTTACCCACAGGCTAGTGCAGAGATTGGGTCATGCCAGGGGAAAGAGGCTCTTGAGTGATCTGATTGCCTGGTGGAGAAGGCAGTGGTCCTTAGAAAGGTTGCTAATAGCCTAGCCCCCTTTCAGTATATAGCACAGTACCTGCTAATTGAACTTGAAGCAAGGCTGCTGTGTACTTATGCTCACATACACACACAAACATTTGTCGTTCTTCCATTGTGGGTACTTCCCACTGACTTAATAGTACTGTAGCTATATAATGCTACACCTACTCCTAATCCTAACCTTAACCTCGCTAAACAAATTGAAATATTTTGTCTTGTGTCATTTTTCAAAGGATTCAAATGTGTTTTTGCAAAAAAAAGCAACAATTTTCCATGTCCAGATGAGTAAATGTAAAAAAACCAACAAAAAAAAAACTTTGTGATTACATTTCACATATAAACTTACTATAAATCCTCCCCGCACACATACACACATTGTGAGTGATAGTATTTTAGCCTGGAAAAGGGAATGACACTTGTTCTGAATTGATTAACAAAGCGCTGTTTATTGTGGCCAATGAGAGAATAGGATTAAATGATGCCCATTGATTAGTGGAGAAAGCCATGAGCTTCCTCTCACACTAAATGATGCTTGTGTGTATGAGTATCTAAACGATTGAACAGAAAAAAACCGATCAGAGTGGCAGAGTTAAACAAGAATATATGCATATTCTCTGTTATTTTATTCGATATTTATATAAACTATTGTCTTACATGCTACAGTTTTATATTCTCTATTTATTTTACTCTTCATAATATCATACTCTGTTCAAATCATAATAGTCTGTATATTATTATAGTATATTTGAATTATTATATTTTCTTTAAATGTATTTCCTCTTATTTTTAGCTTCTGTTTAATTAAACAATTACTATAGACTTACTAATTGGGTAACTTAGTTTCATTCTCACATTTAACATCTAGGCTGCCCAAGGAAGTTGAGTTCCTTTTTGAGTCTTGGTTCTCCCAATGGCCCTTGCTAAATTAGTTCTTGGGCCTAGATAATTGTAAAGCTGCTTTGAGACGATGCTTCACTGTATAAAAAAAATAATAAAAATAAAAAGCAGCAAAAATAAATTTGCTTGCCTTGTAAGACTGCAGCACTTGCAAGTCACTCTGGATAAGTGCATCTGCTAAATGACTGGACACAAAATCAAGCTTCTTCCATGACCATCTCAGTCCCCTGATCTAATCCCTATAGAAGACTTGTGGGGTGAGCTAAAGAGGAAAGTGCACAGGAGAGGTCCCAGGACTCTGGAATTTCTGCAGTGGTCTCAAATTTCCTGCTCTGTATTTTCCAACTAGATGTTATAAGAAAAGACCAAGTGATTTTCATGCCTAGCTATCTCTATGGTTTATAGAGGATGGTCCAAGAAATAGATAATATCCAGTGAACCACAGATCTCTGGTCAAAAATGGCTTGTTGATGACAGAGGTCAGAGGAGAATGGCCATACTGATACTAGCTGATAGGACTGCAACAGTAACTCAAAAACACTTGTTACAACCAAGGTATTCATAAGAGCATCTCTAAGTACACAACACATCAAACCTTGAAACAGATGGGCTACAGCAGCAGAAGACAACACAGAGAGCCATTCCTGTCAGCAGAACAGGAAACTGAGGCTACAATTCACGGACTGGACAATATAAAATTGGAAAAACGTTGCCTGGTCTGATGAGTCTCACGTTTCTTCTGCAATATTCAGATGGTAGGATCAGAATTTGGCAAAAACAACATGAAATCATAGATCTATCCTACCTTGTATCAACGGTTCTGGTTGTTGTTGGTGGTGTAATGATGTGATATTTTCTTGGCTGCTTAATACCAACTGAGCATCGTTTAAGTGTCTGTGCCTATCTGAGTATTGTTGCTGACCATGTCCATCCCTCTTTGACCACAGTGTATCCATCTTCTGATGGCTACTTCCAGCAAGTTAACGCACCATGTCACGAAGCTCAAATAATCTCAAACGGTTTTCTTGAACATGACAAGGAATTCTGTACTCAAATGGCCCCACAGTCACAAGATCTCAATCCAATAGAGCACCTTTGGAATTTGGCGAAATGGGAGATTCACACCTTGGATGCACAGCCGGCAAATCTGAAGAAACTGTGTGATGCCATCATGTCAATATTGACCAGAATCACTGAGGACTGTTTCCAGCACTAGTGTTGCACGTTATCCTGATACTAGAAAAGTTTGCAATACCTTGCCATTAAAAACGGTTGGATACCTCATTTTATTAGTACCGGTAGTTTAAGTATTGCAGTGTTTCTGGAAAAAAACAAAAAAAAACAAAAGCTGCATTTCTTTCTGCAAGTTTTCTACACTGGGGCAGTATGTGCTCTCAGCACTCTGCTTCCTCTCCCTGCAGGCAAACACAATGAATCAGAAGAGAAAAAGGAGAATTAATGGCTGCTAATACCAGCGCTTTTGCTGACTATCCATGGCTTGTAGAGAAAGTTCACACAAGAAGTGCAATATGGAATTAATTTAAGCCATGTACACAACAAAACAAGTCTGCAAAAGATGTTTTAAACCTACACAGACCAAGGGAGACAACACTTCCAACTTGTCTGTACTAAACGCTAACAGTGCCACAGGTTAGTGAATATGATGGATAACGTAATTACATCATTCTCATGACCTCAAATATTAATCAGACAAGTGAGATCTGTTATGTGATAGGCAGTCTGTTTAGCCATCTGACTTTGATGAGGAAGTTAATGGCAACAATAACTGTTTAACTGGCTTTATCTTTTTAATTAAATTACCAATATGGCAAATATCTCTATATATAATCATACTGGTAATATTACGTTTACGAGAACTTCCAAACTGCTAAAAACAAAATCAGGCGTTCACAATCGCAAGGAGATCATCAATACCAATTACAAATATGATCAGTTCATATTTATTCAACTCAGGAGAGTCAGCAATACTGGTAATGGTAATTATGGCATGTACACTTTTGTCAATAATTATTTCTATTGCTAAAAAACAAACTCAATAGAAACTGTTAAACCAGTGAGATCCGGCTGCAAATACAAAGTTAACTAATCTGTCAAAGAAATCCCAAAAACTCATGGATAGAGAGGCTGTCAGATTACTGCTCACTGTGTGAAAGCCTTAATAACCATGTGCCCTTTGTAATTAAATTTTTGTCACTAATCAAAATATATATATATATATATATATATATATATATATATATATATATATATATATATATATATATATAAATAAATGTACCTATTAATTGTAATTTTTTTGTTAATTAAAAAAACAAAAAATTGAAGTTCCATGTTCTATCATCTACTATTCCATTACTTTTCCTGATGTTTTAGGTTTCTGCCGTGGTATCGTTTCAGTATCAGTATCGAGATACTTTAGGCAGATATCGTATCAAAGTCATAATTTGGGTATCGTGACAACAATATCCAGCACCTTGTTGAATCAATGCCAAGAAGAATTAAGGTAGTTCTGAAGGAAAAAGGGGGTCCATCCGTTTACTATAAAGGTATAACGAATAAATATATAGGTATAGCGAATGTATGCTTCCCCTGGTTTTATCATTGCCAATCCAATCCCTTAGGAAAAGCTTCCTCTTTCTAAATTTTCTCTTTCACAGGATATCTATACATAGCTGTTAACACAGTAACGCTATATGTTTGCTCACAAATGCTCAAGATTGGCAAATGTTACTTTGTCCATTTAGAAGAGAGAACAATGTAACTCTTCCTTCCCAGAACACGGGGTCAATTTTAGTTCATGTTCAATATGTTAAAACATAATACATCTGATCTGTACCGAGGTTCACAATCACTGGGTCTGCTTTTAATTGGTCAAACTCATCCACAGACAGTTAACACATTTGTTAACTGAATATCCTCCCTTGTTAAAATGACATTGTTAATAATATTGGTTATCATTAAAATTGTACTGAAAATTCAATTTTAATATAACTACTAGCAAATAATGATTTAGCTGTTTGAGGAATTCAGCCTATGTACTGTGCTTGGAACATTTCGAGTGGCTACGGAAAGCGTAAAAGTAGAACACGGTTGGGTAAGATTGAGACGCCATCAAAGCAGCTTTAGAAAGTAAGAGAGCACCCCCAGCTGGACGAATGCTAGCTCGTTTCATACACCAGCCTTAGCCTACCTAACACACACAAAGCACATTTCGGAGTATCACAGGGTATCCTCTTACAGAGTGAAAAAGATATAACTAGTCCAAAACACAGCGAAAGAGAGAAAAACACACACCAAACACAAACTACACAAATAACTTTTCCTTTTAAAAGTGCACTTTTCACTTTGAGTTAAAGTCAAAAGGTGGCGAGCGTGGTCTTTCAGAAGCCCCAGGTAAGAGAGATGCAATTAGGACACAAGCATAATCAATTAACCAGCTCTCCAAATCTCAGCAATTACCTTCTCTATTGTGCAACAGTTGTAAAAAGCCACTTGGCAAAGCAGCAGAAAAGCATCATTGGCATTGTTTTGGGGAAATGTGGGAGTGTGCATTCACAAGGAGCACAGCTTATATGTTGTAAATTGAGTTTTACGGTACATGTGCGCCTGAGATGAGGGCTGACAAGCGATGACAGCTTTTTGACTGCCACATTTTCAGGTTCATAGTGGTGTGGAATAAAACAACAGAGCCTGCCTGCTTCCCATTGTTCAGATTATATAACTGGCAATGCATTATGTGCCTACAACTTTATGACAAACCTGAAGAAAAAAGGCCTACACAAACCCAGGGTACATTTACTGTGGACATTCAAACTCAAGTCACACCCTGTCTTAAGGCTTACCTTTTCAGTCAGACACACACACACACACACATACCCATGAACACACACCCATGCACTTAAAAAGCTCAGTGGGAAAGCAAGGCATCATCTGGCCACTGGGCCAGCAACACATTCATCCCCCCATAATCCTCTGGGCTGGACGGATGGAGAGGAGCTGGGGAAAGCACCAGTAACACCCCTCCTTCCCACCCTACACCCGTGCATAAAAAGAAAAAATCCCTCCCCTTCGTCTATTTCTGATTGGGTCATTTCTACTCAATACAATTTGTGAAGCATGAACCCCTGGGCTGGGACTAATAAATGACTTCTCCTTATTGCAGCAGATTACTTCCCATCACGGCTCTGGTAAGACAATGAGACAGGAACCAACCTGGCGGAAAAAAGGAGGGCCGCTTATGCCTGCCTGCTCAACGGGTGACGGGGCAGATAGGGCTGCTGCAGTCACACTGAAATGCCTGGGACTATTCACGCTCTTCTATGCTGATACAAGAGATGGCCAAGAGCCAACAGATGATTACACTGTTACAACAGAGGAGTGATTTTTATATATATGTCAGAAGCTTATTACCTGAGTCCGGCAGAAGTCCAAAAAACTTGAGAAAGGTGAGCAAGTTTCAGTGGATGAATTAAAACTAGAGGGTAGAAAGATAAAGTTTGGGGCAGACAAAAATAAATGAATAAATAAAACACACACGAGGGCTTTGATCCTGTCCTGCAAAGCCAACGATGTGAAGCGACTTGTGATCCATGTGAAAAAAAACACAGACAAAAGCACTACAAATCAGCTCTCCAAAACACAACCACACCACACACGCAGACAGAAACACACATGTGCATCCCTCAAGCCAATGTGTATGTGTATATTCCTCCCAAACATTCCTACTCCTTTTGCTCCAAACAGTCATGGTTTTGTCGTCAGATCAGGGTCTCCTAATGAACCTTGGAGGGGTGGGTGGCAGTTATGAGGGGGGGATCTTCAGAACTCAATGACTGGACGTAATTGCTTCTCTCCTTTTCTTCGCTCCCTTTCTATGAGGCAGCTCTCCCCAGGAGCTGAGCAGGCCCCCGGCTTTAGGGCTCGCTAGCCAAACACAAAGGCCAAGCCGCACCTTGGTCCACTGAGAGAAGGAAGAGAGATGAGGGGGTTGTGTGGGTGCTCGGGACCCATTGTATCATCTGTATCAAAAACATGGGGCGATTTAGCCCTAGTTAGACAGTCAGCTATGACCTTACAGAACCAGTCAAAATAGCTACTTGGCCTTGAGAGTGGGGGAGGCAAGAAAAGCAAAACAACAGGACATTATATACGTTTGAGGTCAGTGATGATCCGATCTCAGATCACGACTCGCACTTTATAGAGAAAACGCTGCTGCTCCTGTGTAAAATATGCCTTCTCAAAGTGGAAAATAAACATTCACTTGACAAGCAGGTTTGGACTTCCCAACAATGACTACCATTAGAAATACAATTACTTTGACTCAAATCATGGTTGTTTATCACAATTTTTAGCCATTTTGCCCAACTACGCATATGTATAAATCACTGAATCAAAAGAACAGTGGTCATTCTGGCAGAGTATTCTTGCTGACCATGTACAGCTTTCTAAAGACAGCTTGATAACACACACTGTCATAAAGCACAAGCCACCACAAACAGGTTTCATGAACATGACAACAACTTCAGTGTACGTTAATGTTCTTCCCAATCAGCTTTGTAATGAGGCTGAATGGGAGATCCACAGCATGAACATGCAGCTGACAAATCTGCAGCTAGAGGTGGGCAATATGATGATATTTTAACGTATTGTGATAGACGATATGCTTAAAGAACACTGACCAACTGCAAAGTTTCATCATAAAGAGTGAAACTGCAGCACATTTTGAATAAAAGTCACTTTACTAAGTATGGGATAATATTTGAATAGCTTTTGAGAATCTAATAAATATTGTGTACTGTGAAAATGTTTTTAAATATTGTGATTTAAGATTTTTACCATAATCACCCACCCTTATCTGCAGCAATAATGTGTTGAATTACCTTGTTGAAGTCCATCAATATATCCCAGAATGATCCAAAAAAATATCATGTCTACTAAATGCAGCTACTTATTCCTAGTGCTTCACACCTCCTTCCCACCAGACTACATTTTATTTTATGTACTGCAGAAAGCCCAGTATGTTTTAGAGTTTCACAAACTTCACAGTAGTATTGCAAGATATCCAAGAAATGAAGTTTGATTCCATCAAATTTATTTCTATATCGCTTTTTTAGAGAGGAGCATTGTCTCAAAGCAGCTTTACAAACATCTAATCCCACAGCCAGAATTGAGCAAGCCTAGGGCAACAGTGGCAAGGAAAACCTCCATAAAAAAAACCTCCATAAACCTCCAAAAAAAGGGAGAAACTTTCTAAGTACCGTATTTTCCGGACCATAAAGCGCACCGGATTATAAGGCGCAATATCAACGATCGGCTGCTAACGGGTATATTTTCATACATAAAGCGCACCGGGTTATAAGACGTATGAAATGAAACAAAACTCTTAAGTTCCGTCGGATACTCAGTTTGGTCTTCTTTACCTGGCGCAGGGCGTCTTCTTGCTTCCTCCACTTCCGTATCATTGATTCGTTAATATTGAATTCTCTCGCAGCTGCTCTATGTCCATGTTGTACTGCGTGACTGATAGCGTTGTGTTTGAAATCCGCTTCGAAAATGAATGAATGAATGAATGCACGTACCCTAATGCTGAAGCACATACCGTATTACTCCGCTATGCTGCGCACTACGGCACTACTAAGGCCGTGCGAAAACATTTTGCCAGATTTATGAGCGCCGTGTACCATCTACAATCGGTTCTAGGTCAGGAAGCACAACCAGAATTAATTCATACATTAGACGCACCGCATTTTAAGGCGCACTGTCGATTTTTGAGAAAGTTAAAGGATTTTAAGTGCGCCTTATGGTCCGAAAAATACGGTAAAATATATAGGTCTAATATGCTTCTATTGTGACATAATACCCATACATAAACGAATATTAAAGAACCATAGACAAGCTTTGAAAGTCTGCTGTCACTATTTCTTCTATTCCACGTCCTGGCAGTGTGTAATAGTTAATCAAATGATTTAAATTGACGAGGCAAACACACTAACACTTCCCAGAGCTACATCAGATAAACACACCAGACAGAGGCAATGATTTCTTCAGTAGGGGGTAAAGTAGCAATTCAGTTTTTTTTTAGAAGGTGATAGTGTTTGAGATTATTATCTTTTGTCTGCAGGATATATGGTGTTGCCTGACTGTTACCAATTTTCTCTTACACTCTAAGCACTTTGTCCATGCATCTTGACACCTTACAATGCTTCACAGCAACCCTGAACATGGAGTGTGCTAATTAGGCTGCATAAAAACACAGAACAGCTACCTAGGTTGCTGCATCTGAGCAAATACACACACACACACACACACACACACACCAAAACATGAGGCAGTATTGAGAAAATAACACAACAGAGAGAAAGCTTGGCAGACAACCACCAACCCCCTCTCAGAAAAATACACACATGCATACACACCCCTCCCCAGTGCCATAATTGCTGCCCAAGCTCTAAGTGAGATGTGGCCATTTACAAGCCCCATTCTCTACCAAGACACTAATCAGATAAATTATCTATTTGTTTTAAAACATCATCAAGTACATTAGGGCTACAGGAAAACTCACATGGTTGCCAGGCAAAGAGCAGCTCATGTACCAAGGGTTGAGCTGTGGGGTGGGAAGTAGACCACCAACAAGACGGCACAGAGATACTCACTGATGGATGTAGAAGAATGAGAGAGCAATTAACTGCAAAGTGTTAATTACTTATCGCTTTAATGGCAAACACAAAAACACACGCATATACATAGGCCTCTGGGTACAATCACTTGCCCTATAAAACCAATGTGGAAGATCACTTCCATGCCAATGTGCTAATCTAATTTGGTGGGTGCTTTCAAATTAACAGTTTCACCACGTCACAGATTCATGCTAGGATTGATTATCCAAAATGTGATATGCGCACACAGGTAAAGCCTAGAGCACAGTACTGATTTAAGGCCTGCATATCAAGCCTCCAACCAACTTTGGGATCGGCCCGAGATTCCCCTTCACTGACTACAAGGCTGTATGCGCAGATACACAACTGCATAAGAGTACACCATAGGCTGTAGTTTGAGAATGAGGTGCCTTACAAGTCCAGTCCTTACACAGTACACACCAAATAAGAGTGCATTTCTGCAACAGTGAACATGGCTCTCTAACTCTGCAGCCTTACAAGATAAAAACACATTTAGAGCTGGCAAATAATAAGCGTTTAAAATGTGCAAAAGAGCACAGGTAATTGACAGTTGACGACTGCAGTGGACGACTGGAGCTCTGAAGCTGAAACCTATTACCGTATTTTTCGGACCATAAGGCGCACTTAAAAATCCTTTAACTTACTCAAAAATCGACAGTGTGCCTTAAAATGGGGTGCGTCTAATGTATGAGTTATTTCTGGTTGTGCTTTCTGACCTAGAACCGATTGTAGATGGTACACGGCGCTCATAAATCTGTCAAAATGTTTTAGCACGGCCTTGGTAAGTTACGAAGCTTACGGCAACCGTAGTGCACAGCATAGTGGAGTAATACGGTATGTGCTTCAGAATGCTTTCAAACTTCTGAATGCTAATGTATAGCATGCAAATTAAAATGGCAAGTCATTCTTTCATTTTCTTATCTAGTTAATGCTGGACAGGGTCACAAGAAAAAGCCGGTACATAGCCAGCAGCATAGCGTGCAATGCAGGAACAACCCTCATCATACAGACACTCACACCCCAGCGAGCCACCGTGCCACCCAATATGGCAAGTACCCTACTATATTTCATGGGAACACATGCCAAGAAGCACTTATGTATTCTCACACATTACATTAATGATATTTCTGCCCCTTTTAGATATACTATTGTGTTCCAAGCATAGCCTGTACTACTGTAGTGTACAAACAAGCAGCCATAACAAAGATTAACGCAACAACTAGCATTAAAGATGTGTAAAATTACCATATTACAGGCAGGCACTGTTACACAACCACAGTACATTCTTAGAAACAGGTTATTTACCAAAATGAACATTGACCAGATTTTACAACAGTAACATAGTATTTTTATGTTACTGTAATGTAAATATAAAGGGTATTTTCACAAGAAAACTGTATGCAAACAATACGCAAATATGTCAGAGATACCAAAAATACAGTTGGAATGCTACCATCTGTCCAGGCCTAAACTGATACACATGCTAACCCAATTATTAATTTCTGACAATTCATGATAATTATAGCAAATACAGTAAATGTACTGTACTGTTACAATCTTGTGTAACTGAAAGCCATAACACTTAAGAGATGGTATGATGGCCCTCATACTTTTGTTTGACAGAAGGTAAAAACATATTGTTAGACAGTATTAAGAACAACATAGAAGATCAGCCAGATTAAACAGAAACTCAACAACTGAAAGTGAATCAGTTTATATACTTATAGATGAGAGAGAACACAGTGGTGCTTGAAAGTTTGTGAATCCTTTAGAATTTTCTATATTTCTGCATAAATATGACCTAAAACATCATCAGATTTTCACACAAGTCCTAAACGTAGATAAAGAGAACCCAGTTAATCAAATGAGACAAAAATATTATACTTGGTCATTTATTTATTGAGGAAAATGTTCCAATATTACATATTAGTCAGTGGCAGAAGTATGTGAACCTCTAGGATTAGCAGTTAATTTGAAGGTGAAATTAGAGTCAGGTGTTTTTAATCAATGGGATGACAATCAGGTGTGAGTGGGCACCATGTTTTATTTAAAGAACTGGGATCTATCAAAGTCTGCTCTTCACAACACACATTTGTGGGGTAGTGTGGTTGAAGGGGTGTGACTGGGGAGGTGGTGTGTGTATGGAGGTCCGTCGTGAGTGAGGGGTCGGCCTTCACACACCCGGATGTGGTGTGGGGGGTGTGGTGGGGAAGGTGTTTGGGGGGTGGGGGGGGGGGTGTGGATTCGAAGGGGGTAGGGCGCGACGTGTCTGAAGGAGGGGGGGGGGGGTGTCTTGTGGTGGGGGGGGGGGTTGGGTGGTGGGGGCGGTGGAGGGGGGGCCGGGGGTTCGGGGAGGGGGGGGGGAAAGAAGGGGGGAAGGGGGTGGGTGGGGTGTGGTGGAGGTGGGGGGTGCGTGGGGGGCGGGGGAAGGGGTGAGGGGGCAAGAGGCGGGGGGGGGGGGGCAGGGGGGGTGCGGTGGGTGGCCTCTGAAGAGTTGTGGGGGGGGGGAGCTCGGAGACGCAATCGGCTAGGGCATTGCAGACGAGGTGGGTGGGGTGTGTTTGGGGGGTGGGGTATGGGGGGGGGGGGGGCGATGTAGAGGTGGTGGAGTGGAGAATTGCAGAAGCAGGAGTTGGGGGTGGTGCGGCGGGCGGGGGGGGGTCGTGGGGGCGGCGCAGAATTGTGGACGTGGACCACGGAAAGAGTTCACGCGAGAGATGGCAAGGGGTCGGTTGTAAGTGGGGAGTGTATGGGGCGGGATCAGCACGATATCGGTGCGCGGGTAGACGTTTGGCTGTCGGCAACGGAGAGTCCGTCGTCTCAGCATTGGTGCTAAGGGGGGGGGTGTAGGGTGGGGGGTGGGGTGTCAGTGGGGAGGTTGGCCAGGGGCCGTGAGCAGCTAAAAGCAGGGCGGGACTGGGCGCTGGTGTGTTGGGGGGGTGGTTGGGTCGGAGGAGAAAGGGGCCACGCGCTCTCAAAAAAGAACATTGCTGCTCGTCTGCTAAAGATCACGTGGACAAGCCAAAAGGCATTTGAAAGAATGTTTTGTGGACGGATGAGACCAAAATAGAACTTTTTGGTTTAAAAGAAAAGCGTTATGTTTGGAGAAAGGAAAACACTGCATTCCAGCATAAGAACCTTATCCCATCTGTGAAACATGGTGGTGGTAGTATCGTGGTTTGGGCCTGTTTTGCTGCATCTGGGCCAGGACGTTTTGCCTTCATTGATGGAACAATGAATTCTGAATTATATCAGAGATTTCTAAAAGAAAATGTCAGGACATCTGTCCATGAACTGAATCTCAAGAGAAGGTGGGTCATGCAGCAAGACAATGACTCTAAGCACACAAGTCGTTCTACCAAAGAATGGAAGAATAAAGTTCATGTTTTGGAACGACCTAGTCAAAGTCCTAACCTTAATCCAATCCAACATCCCAGAGTTGAAGCTGTTCTGTACAGAGGAATGGGCTAAAATTCCTCCAAGCTGGTGTGCAGGACTGATCAACAGTTACAGGAAACATTTAGTTGCAGTTATTGCTGCACAGGGGGGTCACAGCAGATACTGAAAGCAAAGGGGACATACTTTTGCCACTCACTAATATGTAATACTGGATTATTTTTCTCAATAAATATTTTTTTTTATTTTTGTCTCATTTGTTTAACTGGGTTCTCTTTTTCTACTTTTAGATCTTGTGTGAAAATCTGATGATTTAGGTCATATTTATGCAGAGATATAGAAAATTCTAAAGGGTTCACAAACATTCAAGCACCACTGTATACAGGTAGTGGGGAACACACAAATGAATACTCCTTCCGATAGGATGGACACACACTCTTACGAATGCCATTTGCAGCTTGTTACAAATAAGCAGTGCAAAGTCATACACACAAACACGAGTAACTTGCACAAAAAAAGTCTCAAAACACAATATCCATTAGAGACTCAACAGTCTCTAGTCCAAACGTGAGCTAACGAGCAAGCAAGCACACAACCGTTAAGGTATTTACACAGAATCCATGTATTATGTACATAACTATGTTGAGGTGACATGATGTAGACCAGGGGTGTCAAACTCATTTCTCCTGAGGGGCCACATTACAGTTTTCTGGGAACCAGGAAATCCACAATGACTTACAAATGAATCAAAGCTGTAATGAAAACTGCTTAGTATTACTTGCAACTGTTTCATTCAAAATTGGAGTGCAATTAAATCAAATATACACTCATATAAAAAGGCCTACATTCAACATTTCATCATACAGTCATTCAACACTTGGCCATTAATTCTTGCCCATACAACTGAAAATGACCTACTCACTGTAACAAATTGTGTATGAACTGCAGCCTACGTTTTAAGTTCTATAATTTGAATTACAGTATTTAATAACAATACTCATGACATTGTCATTTCTTGGTGAGTCATTACACAACACATCTTGAAGAAAAGGGCAATACAAATTCCAAAACTCATGAACTTTTATTAACAACACCACCACTTTTCCTACTGATCAATGATGGTGCACCAACGGCCAGGCTGACCACATGAGTCCAGTTCACACCCAGGCAATAAATGCCTGGGACATATATTTCACACATATATCTGTGAAAAACAACTAACAAATAGACAACACATTAGGAACCACAAGTGGCACTTCATGTTTTTTTTTTATTAAGAAATCAATTGCAAGTCTTAAAATTTCTTATGCTTAGACTGATTCTGATCATATGTTTGATACTCCAAGTGTAGACAGTTCCATCACTATAAATTATACATAAATCTTTAATCCCCATGCCAACCAACCTTAAGCTGTGCATAAAAAATAAATCTGTTATACACTAAATAGATTAAGTGATTTAACCCTAAACTGTGCATCAATCTTCCATGGATGAGAAATGAAAGAACAAATGAACACTAAACCATCTTATATTAAGGTAAATCATTTTGTTTATGCTAACTTAACTGAGACCTTTGCTAGTTTAATGAATGCCTTTGCTTTAGGTCATTTTGGCAGCTACACGTTTATAAGTGGCTAGTCAAACCGCTATAAACATATATAAACATATAGCTATGAGCTATCATTACATTGTCTGCAGCATGACATGAGTTTCTTTTAAATATTTGCTGATGTCCATTTCTCCATGCAAAAAAAAAAGAAAGATACTGGCTCTGACTGAAAGCATTATCCACTCAAGCTTTTGGAAAGATGCTGGGCCATTAGGAGATAAAACTTACTTTTTAAAATTCACTTTTTGGGGCTCATGCCCCAGTAAAGTAGGTCTAATGACACCCCTGTTTCTCCTTTAACATTACTTAGCTGATGGAAACCTGAGTGTTCAGTATTTAACATATTTTATGCAATTGCCAAGGAGTTCCACAACACTGACTATAGTAATGCCAGATGCTTTTATAACAGTACTCTTATTATAAAGAATTCCACATGCACATTTCTGCCCATCAAACTAGTTCTTGGTATCCAATTATGCACCGCAATACTGCTACAACAGTGCACCTCCATTTAGGCAGAAATGTCAGAGAAATTTTAATCCCTCACAAATGTTATAGAAACTGTTTTGTTTTCCACCCAACTTTGCTTAATACCACTATGTACAGTCCATAATACCATGTCAGAAATAAAAAAATATACTTTTTTTTTGTGATATTTAAAAATTCGAATTGTTGCATTTTCAAACGTTCTCAATGATTCTGACGATATCTCAGGTAGATCTGTCAATTCTGAAAATATCTCCTAAAAACATTATAGGGATTTGACACTCTGACACGAGACCCTGTGTTAAAGAGAAATTGACTTATTAAAATCCATATATAAGGAGAAAATGGAAGGGAATTGTATAATCCAATAATCATCCAAGGGTGAATTCAAGGATGTCATTTCCTCCTGTAATTCTTGACTAGAAGGGATCTTTGTGATACAGGAAAGAAAGTAATCTGGCTGCTGAAGTATAACTCTAAGCACCGAGATATTAGAGCCATGCACAATGCCCCTTCAAAGTTAAATTATGCAATTGTAATTATTTAAAGCTCTACTCATTACTGCTTGGTCAGAGTCACAGCTCACAGTTTCGTTTGCCTTTACAAAATATTCCTTTCTTCTTGTCTTCGTCAATAAATGTTCTGTGCTAGAGACGGGACAGTTGTGAGTTCAAATCCCAGTACTCCCAGAGAGAAAGACTCTTTAGGATAAATTCTGGCAGAAAATAAAAACACAGTTTTTCTTATTCAGAAAATGTAGTTGACCACCCAGGACATGTTTGTTGCCCACCATGTGCTTATTTAGTTTCAATCACCACTGACAGAGTTTGGTGGCACACACTTTAGGGGCAGTGCTACAAAGCATCACAACTGTCACTATATATTTTTTTAATCACTTAGTGGCTACAGATGTTTAAGCACATTACACGGTTTCCTTTAGGAAAAATTACAGTACTTCAAATGCACAAAAACAGGCCTGACATCAGAATTCGATAAGTGGGGTATCCAAAAACCAGGCAGCAAAATGGCAAGATGAAAAAGAAGAATAAGCCAGTGGTTTAAGATGAATTTTAAAAACATCTATGTACAGAATACTATCTTATGGTTAGAAATAGTGCTTAATTTGTAAACGATGAGGCACCAAACAACAGCAAAGTGGACAATGTTAGAAGTTTGAGGTGCTGGAGTAATATAGGCTAAATAATGGCGCTCGGTCCCTCTGAGGTCCCTCTGAGGTCCCTCTGAGGTCCCTCTGAGGTCCCTCTGAGGTCCCTCTGAGGTCCCTCTGAGGTCCCTCCCAGTCCCTCCCAGTCCCTCCCAGTCCCTCCCAGTCTCTCTACTTTATTTTTGTTTTCTTTCAGTCACCATGAATGTGGCCGTTCTCTCTGCAAAAATGCCTTGTTGATGTCACAGGTCAGAGGACAAGACTGGTGGTAAGACTGGTTTGAACTGACAGAAAGGTAACACTCACACAAATACCCACTCATTACAACTGAGGTATGAAAAACAGCATCTCTGAATACACAACACATCAAACCTTGAAGCACATGGGCCACAGCAGCTGAAGACCACACTAGGTGCCACCCCCGTCAGCTAAGAAACTGATGATACAATGTGCTCAAACTCACCAAAATTGGACAACAAAAGATTAAAAAAAAAAACTCCTAGTCTGATGAATCCCAATTTGTGCTGCAACATTCGAAAGGTAGGGTCAGAATTTGACGTAAACTACATGAAATCATAGATCCAGCCTACCTTGTATCAGTGGTTTTGGTGGTGTAATGGTGTGGGGTACATTTTCTTGGCATAGTTTGGGCTCCTTAATACCAACTGAGCATCGTTTAAATGCCACAGCCTACCTGAGTAATGCTCAGCAATGCTATATGGGCTACTGTAGAGTACCAATATTAACTACATAGCCAGGATACGGCAGTGTTGCTATTACATTAATTTATTTAATATCAACATTGACAGCCACATACTGATTTTTTTTATGATTGGTAAGATTTTATCTCACTGTAAAGCTGCATGCAATGCAACGATTTGCTCAGTCCCTCCTTACCCAACACACGTGTTCTCTCTCTTTCTCACAGGCTGGGATCGAACCAGGGAACTCAGGAACTGTGCAGCAAATAAGTTAACCGCTTGCCACACAGTGCTGCCCTGAACTGAAACAGAAGCAGCTGTGTAGATGAAATAAAGCTGGGTGAGAGGCAACCATCCTAAAAAGTCAAGACTATGGTAGATTGTAGCAGTTTAACCTTAAAATCTTACATCATGGAAAGAGTGAGTACAGCACCAAGATACAAGGTAATTATCATGCATGTGCATGGTCCCTCCCAAGCTGAAAAAGCAGCAGAGTTTCTAGATATGCTGTCCAATGTCTTTGCAAAGTTAAGGACAAGAAATGGAGTGATCGGCCACTATTATTGTTTAAAAAACAATAATGAAACATTAATTAGGGTACATCAAAACCAAACTGCATTCCACTGATGCAAGGCCTGAACAAAAAAGCAACATAGACCTAGATTTGACCTGATAAAACCCATGCATGACAGAGCATGTTTGCTAAGCAGATTCCCATAACTTGTAGGAGAGCGAGTATTTTTTGTACAACAGACTTTCCATGTTTTTCCATGTCCATCCTTAACAGGGTTTTCTTATTTGTTAGCCTCATAGCTCCAGTACCAAGGTAAACAAGCAAACGTAGATGCGAAACAAAGTCTTGGCTGATCAAGTATATAAGCCAAAAAAAGAGACTTTTGTTTAACCATCTAATACTCAGCTATAATCATATTCTGCATCATTTAAAATGTCCACTGAATAACAGCATATTTAAAATCAATAAACAGAAGGTTTAGCTATTTTTTGAATAGCAATGACCCTGCAAGTTTGCCAATGGCTGAGTAATTTGCTTATGATACAAGCAGGCACTGTACATTTTACAAACAAGTACTGTGGTAGCCTAGCAGGTAAGGTGCTGGACTATGGAGCAGGGTTCAAATCCCACCTCTGCCAAGTTGCCACTGTTGGCTCCTTGAGCAAGACCCTTAACCCACAATTGCTTGGATTGTAAGAGTGTACCAACTGTAAGTTGCTCTGGATAAGGTCTGCTAAATGCTGTAAATGTAAACAATTGATCGACCAATCAAGGACACTCACACTAATGTCTCTAAACCATAGACGCCAACCACACAAGTTTGTGGTGACTGTGGTGGCCTGGTGGGTAAGGTACTGGACTCTGGATCAGAAGGTCCAGGGTTCAAATCCCACCTCTGCCAAGCTGCCACTGTTGGGTCCTTGAACAAGCCCTTAACCCACAATTGCTTGGATAGTAAGACTGTATCAATTGTAAGTCGCTCTGGATAAGGGCGTCTGCTAAATGCTGTAAATGTAAGTGCAAACAAAATCTGTATTCATCCATATGTGGGTTCTAATGCTCAGTTACACAGCACAAACCAATATATCAAAAAGCAATTTCACAATACAATACAATACAATACAATACAATACAATACAGAGTAGTTCTGGACACTATTGGCCAAACAGCCCTGGCCAGCACTGTGAGTAACAGGCAGATGCACTAATACACAACAGGGAGGGAACGACGTTCTGCCCTATAACTTTAAGTTCTACAAATGCTCTATTGGCTAAAGTTGGAGTTAACTACAAGTGTAACAATTACAGATGAAGCAAAAATTAAGTTACTGACAATTTCAGCTGAAAATGGAACCTCTGTTTTTCAAGTGAGAAATAGATGGAAGTGTCTGACAAAAAAAAAGATTATTATTAGGAGAATGCAGATATCAAACAATGGAGCTTAGGGAACAAAGGTTAGAACTTTGAAAGCGTGTGGTATTGGGGTTTAAATAGCAGAGAATGTGATTAAAGAAATGTGGGATTGGTGAGCTGAATCAATACGCTGAACTGGATCAGCGGCAGTGCAGTGTTGGGTCAGGGGCATGTGAGAGCATGAGAAATACTGAGATTCAATCCAGACCATTAGAAACTGAGGCAGAAGGTGTGATGGTTAATTAGATGTAAAAAAAAATAAAAAATAATATGTAAAAGTTGTAATAAATACTTTTTTTCTTTCAGTATCAATGTCAGCTGTGTAGAATCATTTCACGTTTTCTAGAGACGCTTTACGTGCTATTGGCCATGACAACAAACCTTTCCCGCTGAGGACACAAGAACCTACAATGTCTCTGCGTACCAGACTAAATAATGCTGACATGCGTATTCCCCACGTTATCTTAATCAATATTTTATTTTTAAACACTATTGTCTTACATGCTATAGTTTTACATTCTCGATGTATTACACTTCATAATATATTCTGTTTCATTCATCATTTTCTATATATTATTATATTTTCTTTAAATAGGTTCTCTCTGCTCATTTTATTCAGCTTATTCTTATGTAAACAATTACTCTAAATGTGACAATTATGTAGTGTAGCTTAATTCTTACTTATAACACCCAGGCTGCCTAAGGAGGTTGGGTCCCTTTTTAAGTCCTTATAGCCTTTAGGGAGATCTTCCTTGCCACTGTTGCCCTAGGCTTGCTCCATTATTGCTTTGGGCTTAGATAATAGAAAACTGTAAAGATGCTTTGAGACAATGTTCAATTATAAAAAGCCCTATAGAAATAAATCTGCTCTTGACTATTGTTTTTCCTGAACCACACACTTGATTCAATCGAGTTAATCAGCAGATCTAAACTGGTTTGAATGTGTATGGAGCCTGGAGACAGGAAAATGTTAAAGTATGCAGTATATTGTAGGCATACTCAAAAAGCAGGATTAAGAAACAGTGGGTTAAATGCTCTTGTTCTAAAGTATGTGCATGTGCCTCGTAAATCACTGAAATTCAAAGTGAAGCCTCTTGTCATCTAATCCAGTTTCAGAACACGTCAGTGGAGGTTCTCTTTAACTCCTAACAGGAAGACATGACCCCTGACTTAGACAGACATCGAGGCATATTAGTGGTGGTGAGAGTTATTAAAAATACCAGATGTATCCATTTGAATGCCTTAATATAAAGAACACAGAGAATTAAAACACAGACACAGAGGTGTATGACAGGGTTGCCCCTTATGAGGAAGTTGTGAGTGCATCTAGAGTGGCCAATCAGTCTATATTGGCTGATCCCAATGAGAATTTAAGTAGAAAGATTGTTGTTTCCCTACTGTTCCCTACTGTGGCATGCGAGGAAGAAAATGCTGTAATCTGATTCCATACTGCTAGTCCAAAGCTCTTCATGACCATCCAACAGGTTCTGATAAGATCTATTGTGTTCCTACTAGAAACAGGAGTATTTAAACCCACAGCACGGTCAGCCCTCATAGCACTGATGAGGTGGGTTACCCAAATCTATAAATCAGACTAATCCACATCCACACCTCACAATACACAG
>JAJAGP010005599.1:0-31254 GCA_025084515.1 Ancistrus triradiatus
GAAACTCCATTTAAACTGCAAATGGTACAGATACTTCCCCTTCATAAATCAACCAAGTATTTCTTCTGTAAACAAATTCTTTTTCGAGTTATGACGATTTGTTCACGACTAGGTACTTGTTCACCTCTCATTCACTGCCATTCTATTTGCCTGAGCTGTGACTTCGCTGTTTCTACATTTTCAGGTGTTTTTAACTTGTCATTATCTCATCAATCCACACTATCGTTTGTCATAGCGATCAGAAAGGGGTCCTCTCCCACACAAGCTTTTCAGATAAGCGATACGTTACTTATTTGTGGAGTTATGACCGTTTGTTTGAGGGGTCTGAAACAAGATTATACGGCTCTGACGATTTCACAGGCGCCTGTCTCAGCCAGAGACACACACACACATGCACAGGCCACGCCCACACACGGACAGCAGATCGCAATGAGAGACGGCGCTTTTTGGAGCTAAACTTAACAAGGATTTGCATCAAATATGCTTAATACGACAGCGCAAAATCACACAGCACAGCGGAAAGTCGACAAGCGAAAGCGCCAAATCACTTTACATGTTTCAACGCCACAGCGCGTTTCAGTTCTGTGCGCGTTTCAAAAAAGACGTCACAGCTTAAGGCTTGATCATTACTAGATCGCTTTAGTACATCGGCAGGACAGAATAATATACAGATTACTATAAAATGCAGTAAAGATGACACTACGGCCGTTTGTCAATACCAAGTACGCCAAGCTCGGACTTGGATATTTCCTAAGTGTGGATTACAAAGTCACAATTGCGACTGCATTCTCCAGATCACGGGACGACGCACTTCGGCTACTCTGCAATTGGAATAGCAGCGTACTTGGATATGGAGTCAACACGGTTTGCTTTTCACACCTACATAAAATCCTACAACATGTTGTATAAAGCCTGTCAGTTATGGAAGGCGTGCTCCGATCTTTTACTGTGCTTTGAAGAGTTTAATGTACGTGTAACAACGGACCGATCGCATTAAGCATAAAAAAAACGTTCCCAAACACAAGTGAGCAGCAAACAACTAAGGTTTTAGAAGGGAATTTAATTGTGAACTTCAATGTATATCATACAAGTCATTTACCATACAGCCTGAACAAATAATCAATATCATGCATATTAAATACATTAATAACTTTAAGTCACATCTCCCAAATCGTCTGAGCAGTTTTTTATGTAAGCTGTATCTTAACTGATAAACTGACCGCTTAGTTGAATTTCAAAGAACTACATTCTTGCCTAAAAAACTGTTACTACTTCATTTCGTGACACAATAACAGTATGACTTTACACATTCCACATCCACTTGGGAATCCTCTCATCTGCCATTACCGAGCTGGCAATGCATTGTGGGATATTTCGCTGCAAGTGTGCTCTGATGCATCCTCGGTAATATGGCCGGATTGAGAACACATCCAGGGATTTGGAGCGTACTTAGTTAGATGCGAACTTAGAAATGCAACAGTAATTGGGCTGTGACTGATGAAGTTTCACAAGTCCACGACATCACATGCACAGAGAAGGACGCATATTGACAAATGGGCAATGACTACAGTCGATTTTCGGCGTACGTACTCAGTCCCTGATGCACGTCGCAGCGGCACGCACCGTCGCAACACACTCGCAGTTTCTGCAGGAACTGCACTTTCTAGTTTTTATTATTATTATTAGTGTGTTGCGCAAGAACTAATTGTTCTTCCAAATATTATTTTTATTATTATTATTATTTCACCAAATTTTCGGTACGTTTCTCCTCCTACAGTTTTCGAGATATCGACACGGGACAAACACCAAAACGTCCGGCATGTTCCGGAGAAGTGTGCTTGTCGATAGCGAAGAGAAATGTTGTTGCATTCGCACGCTACATTCGCATTTGTGCGAAAAAACGTCCCATTCACTTGAATGGGATTTTTTAAAAAACAGCCGTTTAACTCGGTCAATTTTTGAGCTACAAACACGAAACTCGGCATGATCGGACCTGGGTTCTCCGAGACCCATCATTTCAGGTTTCGGACAGATATCACTCTTTGATCACTTTCTATCACTCTTTAAATATCACTCCATTCCAATTCATTGAATAGAGCAGAAAGCTAGAGTGTGCACTCTAGATTTCAGGGAAAATCGATTAATTCACTTTTTCACTGAACAAACTTCTCTAAAATCCTGATACTTTCACCTAGAAACTCCATTTAAACTGCAAATGGTAGAGATACTTCCCCTTCATAATTCATCAAAAGATTGCATCGCTAAACAATTTATTTTTCGAGTTATGATGATTTGTTCGGGACTAGGGACTGAAACTTCCCTCATTGACAGCCATGTTAATTTTTGAAACTCCGAGGACGCTTTTTCCAAAGTTTCATTTGTGTTCAACCTGTCATAACTTTTAGGCTTTTTCGTCAATCCACATCATCTTATATCACAGCGATCAGCAAGGTGTCCTCTCTCAAACAAACTTTTCAGGTAATTAATTGCCTAAATATTTTTCGAGTTATGATCATTTCTTTGATAGGTCCAAAATCACTTGAAACTGAGATTTTAGGGATTTTTATTTTTTCACTGAACCTGAACAAACGTGTCTAAAATCATTATACTTTCATCTAGAAACTACATTTAAACTTCAAATGGTAGAGATACTTCCCCTTCATAACTCATCAAAAGATGGCATCGCTAAACAAACTACTTTTCGAGTTATGACGATTTGTTCGACACTAGGGACTGACAGGTCCCTCATTGACACCAATGTAAAATGTGGGAACGGCGAGGCGTCTTTTTTCAAAGTTTCATTTGTGTTTAACCTGTCATAGCTTTGAGGCTTTTTTGTCAATCCACATCATCTTATACCTTAGCGATCTGCAAGGGGTCTTCTCTCAAACAACCTTTCCAGATAATTGATTGGTTACATATTTCTGGAGTTATGACCATTTGTTTCAGAGGTCCGAAATCGCTTGAAAGTCACTTTGTACACGGACTTTTCGCGGAACAAACGTGTGTAAAATCATTATACTTTCACCTAAAAACTCCGTTTAAATTTCAAATGGTAGACATACTTCCCCTTCATGAACCATCCAAATATCTTTTCGTTCAACAAATTACTTCCCCTGTTATGAGCGTTTGTTTGAGGGCTGCACGAAATGCACGAAGGAAGAGCTCAGACGCGCTCTGTGCCTTTCGATTCAAACACACACGCAGGCCACGCCCACACACGGAGAGCACATCACAAGGAAAGACGGATTCTTTGAACTTATCATCAATATGTCATATATCATCAATATATCATCAATAGCATCAATATGTGTAATATGAACGCTTCATCATTACTGTAAAATATTGTCATTAATTAAACAGTCCAAACCTTTAAGTCGGGATAAACATCACTTGTAATCCACACGAGCACACAGTAAAACATGGCCGTCACAGCCGGAAACGCTCAATTCACTATTGTTCACTACACACTAGCTCCCTTCTACACTCTTAAAGGGCCAGACAGCTCTTATGTAAATCGCATTACAAGACAATTACTTTCATCTAGAAACTCCATTTAAACTTCAAATGGTAGAGATACTTCCCCTTAATGACACATCAGAGTATCTCATCGTTCAACAAATTATTTTTCGAGTTATGACGGTTTGTTCGGGACTAGATATTGATTTTCCTCCCATTGACACCCATTATAATTGCTTCAACTCTAATTTGTCTTTTTTTTAATATTCATGTGTTTTTAACTTGTCATAACTCTGACAATTTCTCATCAATCCACACAGTTTTTTGTCATAGCGATCAGCAAGGGGTCCTCTCCCACGCAAGCTTTACAGAAAAGCAATCGGTTAATTATTGTTGGAGTTATGACCATTTGTTTGAGAGGTCTGAAACTGAGATTTTACATGAAACATATGGCTGTGTAGATTTGAAATGTAACTGTCATTGTCTCTCACACACACACATACACACACACACACACACACACACACACACACATGCACATGCAGACCACGCCCACACACAGAGCAGCTATCATTCACACAGAATTGCCTGGATCGGCTCTTCTGACACGTATGAGAGCCATTGTTTGCATAGTAACACAGAGGGCACAGAGGTACCAGGCAGGACAGTTTTCGCCCTACAGTCATGAAATTTGGCAGGCTTGGTCCCGGGTGCAATCTGAGGTGACGTGATGCCCATGGGGTCTATGAAGACCCCGACTGGGCACTGGGACCCCTGGCGGGCCAATGACTATAACTCAGTCAGTTATTGACCTATGGCCACATCATTCAGCAGGCTTGGTCCTGGGTGTAATCTGAGGTGACGTGTGACGCCCAAAAGGCCCTAGAAAACGCCGGCTGGGCAATAGGTCCCTTGGCAGGCCTATGACCGTAACTCGGTCAGTTTTCGACCTACGGCCACAAAATTTGGCAGTCTTGGTCCAATGTGAAATCTGAAGTGACATGTGATGCCCATGGGGCCCCTGTAGACCCCGGCTGGGCACTGGGGCCGCTGGCGGGCCAATGACCGCATCTCAGTCAGTTTTCGACCTACGAACACGAAATTAGGCAGGGTTAATCACGGGTGCAATCTGAGGTGACATGTGATTCCCATGGTGTCCATGAGGACCTCGACTGGGCACTGGGACACCTGGCAGGCCAATGACTGTAACTCAATCAGTTATTGACCTACGGCCACAAAATTTGGCAGGCTTGGTCCCAGGTGAAATCTGAGGTGAAATGTGATGCCCATGAGGCCCCTGTGGACCCCGGCTGGGCACTGGGGCCGCTGGCGGGCCAATGAATGTAACTCAGTCAGTTTTCAACCTACGACCACAAAATTTGGCAGGCTTGGTCCAGGTTGCAATCTGAGGTGACACGTGATGCCCAAAAGGCCTCAGAGAACCCCGGCTGGGCACTGGGGCCCCTGGCGGGCCAATGACTGTAACTCTGACAGTTTTCGACCTACGGTCACAAAATTTTTCAGGGTTAATCACGGGTGCAATCTGAGGTGACATGTGATGCTCATGGGGTCCATGAGAACCCCGACTATGCACTGGGACCCCGGGCGGGCCAATGACTGTAATTCAGTCAGTTATTGACCTATTGCGACATCATTCAGCAGGCTTGGTCCTGGGTGTAATCTGAGGTGACATGTGATGCCCATAAAGCCTCTGTGGACCCCGGCTGGCCACTGGGGCCGCTGGCGAGCCAATGAACATAACTCAGTCGGTTTTCAACCTACGGCCACATCATTCAGGAGGCTTGGTCCTGGGTGTAATTTGAGGTGACGTGTGACGCTCATAAGGCCCCTGTGGACCCCGGCTGGGCACTGGGGCCCCTAGTGGGAAAATGACTGCAACTCAGTCAGTTATTGATTTATGACCACGAAATTAGTCAGGCTTGGTCCCGGGTGCAATCTGAGGTGACATGTGATGCCCATGGGACCCCTGTGGACCCCGACTGGGTAGTGGGGCCTTTTGCGGGCCAATGACCGCAACTCAATCAGTTTTAGACCTATTGCCACAAAATTCAGCAGGCTTAGTTCTGGGTGCAATCTGAGGTGAGGTGTGACGCCCATAAGGCCCCAGAGAACCCCGAATGGGCAGTGGGGCCTCTGGCATTCCAATGACCGTAACTCGGTCAGTTTTCGATCTACGGCCACAAAATATAGCAGACTTGGTCCCGGGTGCTATCTGAGGTGACATGTGATGCCCATGGGGCCCTGTGGACCCCGGCTGGATACTGGGGCCCCTGGCGGGCCAATGAATGTAACTCAGTCGGTTTTCAACCTACGGCCACGAAATTTGGCAGGCTTGGTACCGGGTGCAATCTGAGTTGACATGTGATGCCCATGGGGTCCATGAGGACCCCGACTGGGCACTGGGACCCCTGGCGGGCCAATGACTGTAATTCAGTCAGATATTGACCTAATGCGACATTATTCAGCAGGCTTTGTCCTGGGTGTAATCTGAGGTGACGTGGACCCCGGCTGGGCAATGGGGCCGTTGGCGAGCCAATGAACATAACTCAGTCGGTTTTCAACTTATGGCCACATCATTCAGCAGGCTTGGTCCTGGGTGTAATCTGAGGTGATGTGTGACGCCCATAAGGCCCCTGTGGACCCCGACTGGGTACTGGGGCCCCTAGTGGGCCAATAACCGTAACTCAGTCAGTTTTCGACCTATGGCGACAAAATTTGGCAGGCTTCGTCCCGGGTGCAATCTAAGATGACGTGTGATGCCCATGGGGCCCCTGTGGACCCTGGCAGGGCACTGGGGCCCCTGGTGGGAAAATGACTGTAACTCAGTCAGTTATTGATTTATGAAAACGAAATTCGTCAGGCTTGGTCCCGGGTGCAATCTCAGGTGACATGTGATGCCCATGGGACCAATGTGGACCCCGACAAGGTACTGGAGCCCCTTGCGGGCCAATGACCAAAACTCAGTCAGTTTTAGACCTATTGCCACAAAATTCAGCAGCCTTGGTCCCAGGTGCAATCTGAGGTAACATGTGATGCCCATGGGGCCCATGAGGACCCCGGCTGGGCACTGTGGCCCCTGGCAAGACAATGACCGTAACTCAGTCAATTATTGACTTATGGCCACAACATTCAGCAGGCTTAGTCCTGGGTGCAATCTGAGGTGATGTGTGATGCCCATAAGGCCCCAGAGAACCCTGAATGGGCAGTGGGGCCCCTGCCGGGCCAATGACCGTAACTTGGTCAGTTTTCGATCTACGACCACAAAATTCAGCAGACTTGGTCCCGGGAGCTATTTGAGGTGACATGTGATGCCCATGGGGCCCCTGTGGACCCTGGCTGGACACTGGGGCCCCTGGCGGGCCAATCAATGTAACTCAGTCGGTTTTCAACCTACGGCCACAAAATTTGGCAGGCTTGGTACTGGTTGAAATCGGAGGTGACATGTGATGCCCATGGGGCCCCGGTGGACCCCGGCTGGGCACTGGGGCCCCTAGTGGGCCAATGACCGTAACCCAGTCAGTTTTCGACCTATCGCCACGAAATTTGGCAGGCTTGGTCTCGGGTGCAATCTCAGGTAACATGTCATACCCGGAGGTGACTACAATGACTACAGTCAGCTTTTGACCTACATACTCGGTCCCTGATGCACGTCACAGGGTAACGCACCGTCGCAACACACTCGCAGTTTCTGCAATTGTTCTTCGTATTATTATTATTATTATTATTATTATTTTTATTATTATTCCACCAAATTTTCGGTACGTATCTCCTCCTACAGTTTTCGAGATATCGACACGGGACAAACACCAAAACGTCCGGCATGTTCCGGAGAAGTGTGCTTGTCGATAGCGAAGAGAAATGTTGTTGCATTCACACGCTACATTCGCATTTGTGCGAAAAAACGTCCCATTCACTTGAATGGGATTTTTTTTAAAACAGCCATAACTCGGTCAATTTTTGAGCTACAAACACGAAAACTCGGCAATGATCGGACCTAGGTTCTCCGAGAGACCCATCATCTCAAGTTTTCGGACAGATATCACTCTTTGATCACTTTCTATCACTCTTTAAAAATCACTCCATTCATTGAATAGGGCAGAAGCTAGAGTGTGCACTCTAGATTTCAGAGAAATCGATTAATTCACTTTTTCACTGAACAACCTTCTCTAAAATCCTGATTACTTTCAACTAGAAACTCCATTTAAAAACTGCACATGGCAGAGATACTCCCCTTCATAATTCATCAAAAAGATTGCATCGCTAAACAAATTATTTTTCGAGTTATGATGATTTGTTCGGGACTAGGGACTAAAACGTCCCTCATTTACAGCCATGTTAATTTTTGAAACTCCGAAGACGCTTTTTCCAGAGTTTCATTTGTGTTCAACCTGTCATAACTTTTTAGGCTTTTTTGTCAATCCACATCATCTCATATCATAGCGATCAGCAAGGTGTCCTCTCTCAAACAAAACTGCCAATGACCGTAACTCAGTTAGTTTTTTGAGCTATGGCCACAAAATTTGCCAGACTTCGTCCAACGAGAAATATGACATGACACGTGATGCCCATCGGGCCCCTGTGGACCCCAGCAGGACACTTGGGTCCCTGGTGGGCCAATGACCGTAAGTCAGTCAGTTATTGATTTATGACCACGAAATTCGGCAGACTTGGTCCTGCGTGCTATCTGAGGTGAAATGTCAGGCCCATGGGCCCCTGTGAACCCCAGCAGGGCACTGGGGCCCCTAACAGGCCACTGACCGTGACTTATGCTCCATTGTAAGACAATGCTCCATTGTAAAAAGCGCTATATAAATTAAATCTGACTTGACTTGACTTGACTTAGTCCATTATTGATTGATGACCACGAAATTCGCCAAGCTTGGTGCTGCATGCTATCTGACGTGACATGTGATGCCATGGGGCCCTTGTAGACCCCAGCAGGGAACTGGGGCCCCTGGTGGGGCCAATGACCGTAACTCAGTCAGTTTTCGTCCTACGGCCATAAAAATTAAGCAGGCTTGGTCTCGGGTGAAATCTGAGGTGACATGTGATGTCCATGGGGTTCCCTGTGGACCCTGGCAGGGCACAGGGGCCCCTGGCAGGGCAATGACCATGACTCAGTCAGTTATTGGTTATGACCACGAGATTTGGCAAGCTTGGTCCCAGGTGCACAATCTGACGGTAACATGTCATACCCTGAGGTGACTACAATGACTACAGTCAGCTTTCGAACTACATACATACATACCCTGATGCACGTCACAGGGTAACGCAACCGTCGCAACACACTCGCAGTTTCTGCCAGGAACTGCACTTTCTAGTTATTATTATTTCCACATGATTTTCGGGTTCGTATCTCCTCCTACAGTTTTCGAGGGTATCGACACAGGACAAACACCAAAACGTCCGGCCTGTTCTGGAGAAGTGTGCTTGTCGATAGCTAAGAGAAATGTTGTTGCATTCGCACAATACGCTCGCATTTGTGCGAAAAAAAATCGTCCCATTCAACTTGAATGGGATTTTTGTGTTGGTTTAAACTGCCGTAACTCGGTCAATTTTTGGAGCTAACAAACACGAAACTCGCCATGCTCGGCTGTGGGCTCACGGAGACCAGAGATCTCAAGTTTTGGACAGATATCACACTTTGATCACTTTCTATCACTCTTTAAAAATCACTCATTCATTTAATAGGGCAGAAGTTAGAGTGTGCACTCTAGATTTCAGGGAAATTCGATTAATTCACTTTTCACTGAAACAAACTTCTCTAAAAATCCTGATCCTTTCCCCTAGAAACTCCGTTTATTGTTTTAAACTGCAAATGGTAGAGATTACTTCCCCTTCATAATTCATTCAAAAGATGTGCCTTGCTAAACAAATTATTTTTCGAGTTATGACGATTTGTTCGACACTAGGGACTGAAACTTCCCTCATTGACAGCCATGTTAATTTTTGGAACTCCGAGGATGCTTTTTTTTCCAAAGTTTCATTTGTGTTCAACCTGTCATAACTTTGAGGATTTTTTGTCAATCCACATCATCTTATATCATAAGCGATCAGCAAGGTGTCCTCTCTCAAAGGAAACTTTTCAGATAATTGATTGGTTACATATTTTTTGAGTTATGACCATTTGTTGGAGAGGTGCAAAATCGCTTGAAAGTCACCTCAACGCTCTTTCTGTCACTGTTATTCCGCGGAAACAAACATGTGTAAAATCATTATACTTTCACCTAGAAACTCCATTTAAACTTCAAATGGTAGGCATACTTCCCCTTCATGACACATCCCAAATATCTCGTCGTTCAACAAATTACTTCTCCTGTTATGACCGTTTGTTTGAGGGCCCCCTGCACGAAATGCACGAAGGAAGAGCTCAGACAACGCTCTGTGCTGTTCGATTCAAACACACACGCAGGCCACGCCCCCGCAACGGAGAGCACATTCACCTAGAAACTCCATTTGAATTTCAAAATGGTAGACATTACTTCCCCTCCATGACACATCCAAATATCTCGTCTTTCAACAAATTACTTCTCCAGTTATGAGCGTTGTTTGACACCTCAGAAATGAAAGAGGCAGACCAGAGACAAGGCTCTGTTCTGTTCGATTCAAACACACACGCACGCCACGCCCACACACGGAGAAGCACATCGCGATGAAAAACGGATTTCTTTGAAGTTAGATTTGCATGAATATGTTTAATACGAAGGCTTCATCATTACTGTAACATATTGTAATTAATTAAAACAGTCCAAACCTTTAAGTCGGGATAAACATCACTTGTAATCCACACAAGCACAGAGTAAAAACAGGGCCGTCACAGCCGGAAACGCTCAATTCACTATTGTTCACTACACACTATCTTCCCTTCTATACTCTTAAAGAGCCAGACAGCTCTTATGTAAATCGCGTTACAAGACAATTACTTTCATCTAGAAACTCCATTTAAACTTCAAATGGTAGACATACTTCCCCTTAATCATTCATCCAAGGGATGGTATCGGTAAACAAATTATTTTTTCGACTTATGATGATTTGTTCGACACTAGGGACTGACAGGTCCCTCAATTGACAAGCAATGTAAAATGTGGGGAACGGCGACACGCCTTTTTTCAAAGTTTCATTTGTGTTAACCTGTCATAGCTTTAAGGCTTTTTCGTCAATCCACATCATCTTATATCTTAGCGATCTGCAAGGGGTCCTCTCTCAAACAACCTTTTCAGATAATTGATTGGTTACATATTTTTTGAGTTATGAGCGTTTGTTTGAGGGCTGCACGAAATGCACGAAGGAAGAGCTCAGACGCGCTCTGTGCCGTTCGATTCAAACACACACGCAGGCCACGCCCCCACACATGGAGAGCACATCGCAATGAAAGACGGATTCTTTGAACTTATATTTGCATCAATATGTGTATATGAACGCGCTTTTCTTACTGTAAAATATTGTCATTAATTAAACAGTCCAAACCTTTAAGTCGGGTTAAACATCACTTGTAATCCATACGAGCACAAACTAAAACATGGCTTGCACAGCCGGAAACGCTCAATTCACTACTGTTCACTACACACTAGCTGACTCCTTCACTCTTAAAGGGCCAGACAGCTTTTATGTGAATTGCACTACATGACAATTACTACAGGGTTTACTAAACTGTAACTCAGTTAGTTATTGACCTATGGCCACAACATCAGCAGCTGCAGCTTTTGTCCCAGGTGCAATCTGAGGTGACATGTGACGTCCATAACGCCCCAGAGAACCCCGGCTGGGCACTGGGGCCCCTAGCGGGCCAATGACTAAAACTCGGTCCAGTTTTCGACCTATGGCACAAAATTTGGCAGCTTGGTCCTGGGGTGAAATCTGAGGTGACATGTCATGGCCATGGGGCCCCTGTGGAACCCCGGGCTGGGGCACTGGGGCCCCTAGCGGGCCAATGACCGTAACTCAGTTCAGTTTTTCGACCTATGGCCACAAAATTTGCCAAAGTTCGTCCAACGAGAAATCTGACATGACATGTGATGCCCATGGGGCCCCTGTGGACCCCCCAGCAGGACACTTGGGCCCCTGGTGGGCCAGTGACCGCAAGTCAGTCAAGTTTATTGATTTATGACACGAAATTCGGCAGACTTGGTCCTGCGTGCTATCTGAGTTGAAATGTCAGGGCCCATTGGGCCCCTGTGAACCCCAGCAGGGGCACTGTGGCCCCTAGCAGGCCCATTGACCGTGACTTTTTAGTCAGTTATTGATTTATGACCACGAAATTCGCCAAGCTTGATGCAGCATGCTATCTGAGGTGACATGTGATGCCCATGGGGCCCCTGGACCCCAGAAGGACACTTGGGCCCCTGGTGGGCCAATGACGGTAAGTCAGTCAGTTATTGATTTATGACCACGAAATTCGGCAGTCTTGGTCCTGCGTGCTATGTTTAAAAAAAATCTGAGGTGACATGTGATGCCCATGGGGCCCTTGTAGACCCCAGCAGGGAACTGGGGGCCCCTGGCGGGCCAATGACCGTAAACTCTTTCAGTTTTTCGTTCCTATCACCAGGACCATAAAAATTAGGCAGGCGTGGTCCCGGGTGAAATCTGAGGTGACATGTGATGGCCCATGGGGCCCCTGTGGACCCCGGCAAGGCACAGGGGCCCATGGCAGGGCAATGACCGTGACTCAGTCAGTTATTGATTTATGACCATGAAATTTGGCAGGCTTGGTCCCAGGTGCAATCTGAGGTAACATGTCATACCCTGAAATGACTACAATGACTACAGTCAGCTTTTAACCTACATACTCGGTCCCTGATGCACAAGGCCGGGGTCATGCACCGTCGCAACACACTCGCAGTTTCTGCAGTAACTGCACTTTCTAGTTATTATTATTATTTCATCTGATTTTCGGTTCGCATCTCCTCCTACAGTTTTCGAGATATCGACACGGGACAAACACCAAAACGTCCGGCATGTTCCGGAGAAGTGTGCTTGTTGATAGCTAAGAGAAATGTTATTGCATTCGCACGCTACTCTCGCATTTCTGCGACAAAAAGTCCCATTCACTTGCATGGGATTTTATTTAAAACTGCCGTAACTTGGTCAATTTTTGAGCTACAAACACCAAACTCGGCATGCTCGGACCTGGCCTGACTGAGACCCCTGAGGTCAAGTTTCGCACAGATTGCACTTTTTGAACACTTTCTATCACTCTTTAAAAATCACTCCATTCATGGATTAGGGCAGAAGCTAGAGTGTGCACTCTAGATTTCAGGGAAAATCGATTAATTCACATTTTCACTGAACAAACGCCTCTAAAATCCTGATACTTTCACCTGGAAACTCCATTTGAACTGCGAATGGTAGAGATACTTCCCCTTCATAACACATCAAAAGGTGGCATTGCTAAACAAATTACTTTTCGAGTTATGACAATTTGTTCGAGACTAGCGAGTGAAACTTCCCTCATTCACAGCCATGTTAAATTTGGGAATGGCGAGGCGCCTTTTTTCAAAGTTTCATTTGTGTTTAACCTGTCATAACTTTGAGGCTTTTCCGTCAATCCACATCATCTTATATAGTAGCGATCTGCAAGGGGTCCTCTCTCACACAAACTTTTCTGATAATTGATTGGTTACATATTTTTTGAGTTATGACCATTTGTTTGAGAGGTGCAAAATCGCTTGAAAGTCACTCTCTAAACGGTCTTTCTGTCACTGTTTTCGCGGAACAAACGTGTGTAAAATCATTATACTTTCACCTAGAAACTCCATTTGAATTTCAAATGGTAGACATACTTCCCCTTCATGACACATCCAAATATCTTAACAAATTAACAACAAATTCAACAAATTACTTCTCCAGTTATGAGCGTTTGTTTGACACCTCTGAAATGTAATCCACACGAGCACAGAGTAAAACATGGCAGGTGTTACACCGTATTCTGTGACCACCATTTTTTGTGTCCCTAGAGGGCGCATTATCTCCGTTTAGGTTCTTGAGCGCGCGCGCTAGGTTCTTGTTCACGCGCACTCCGCGTGCGTTGTGCGCAGATTATGTAGGCTACGCCGATGCGCTTTAGTTCTACCGCGACGCGCTTTGTTTTCTCGTTTTGAAACGTTCGGCAGGTCTAAGGTTGAGAAATGCGTTTATGTGCATCTTATGCTGTCTGTTTACTACATAAAATAAACTCTACATGAATTTTTCGTTGACATTATTCTGCATACTTAAAGGTCAAATAATAAAATAATGACAATCGTCTTTAATTTAAATAGCAGCACCTTTCACACAGCAGCAGATCTAAGAAAGGACATAAAATGGCACCCATACAATAAGTAAAAGAATAAAAGGCAAAACCAAATTAAGGGCTTTTCAGAAACATAATTTAAAGAACCCAACAAGGGGTAATAGCATTATCTTATAAGGTACTTGAAATTAAAAATAAAGGCAATGAGAATACTTGTTCATCAAATTAGATGGCAAAAAAATAAAACAGTTTTTAAACCACAGGTAGCGAAGTATTATTGAAGTATTTGATGCCTCTTCAGGCCTTCGTGAAATATGAGCAGTCCTTCGTGTTACATGAGGATGAACGGAAAAAATATCTGCTAATATATGAGTCATCAGTCCAAAAAGCTATCAGCTATGACAGCTACAAACAGAATGTGTTAGACCATTGCATGTACACCAAAAAAGAGAAAGATATTGCCATGTAGGTCACCGATTCTGACAACCTCCATCAGAATATGTGACTCCACTGTCTCTCAGCATTAAACAGTACAGGTTCAACCAACTCTATTCAGGTGACTTACCATCACTTCATCTTCCAAGAAGAAACTCTATTTCATGAGTGGAATGATCTAAACTGGTGTGCCATGCAGGTCAACAATTCTGACGACCTCCATCAGAATATGTGACTTCACTGTCTCTCAGCATTAAACAGTACAGGTTCAACCAAATCTTTTCAGGTGACTTAACATCACTTCTTCTTCCCAGTAGAAACTCTATTTCATGACTGGAATGATCTAAACTGGTGTGCCATGCAGATCACCAATTCTGACGACCTCCATCAGAATATGTGACTCCACTGTCTCTCAACATTAAAGAATACAGGTTCAACCAAATCTTTTCAGGTGACTTCCCCTCACTTCATCTTCCAAGAAGATACTCTATTTCATGACTGGAATGATCTAAACTGGTGTGCCATGCAGGTCACCAATTCTGACGACCTTCATCAGAATTTGTGACTTCACTGTCTCTCAGCATTAAACAAGTACAGGTTCAACCAACTCTATTCAGGTGCTTCCCATCACTTCATCTTCCAAGAAGATACTCTATTTCATGACTGGAATGATCTAAAATGGTGAGACGTTTAGGTCACCAATTCTGACGACCTCCATCAGAATATGTGACTCCACTGTCTCTTAGCAATAAACAGTACAGGTTCAATAAAATCTTTTCTGCATTAATTACTTGAATGTAGAGCCTTGTTTTGGGGGTCATCAAATCCAATGCATCTCAATTAAAACTTGTGAGACATTAATTTAAAAATTTACTTCTAAGCCTTCCAGCCCAAACGATGATGACCAAAATGGAATATTAAAACAAGAATATACTGGGGGACTGTGGTAGCCTAGCGGGTAAGGTACTGGACTATGGACCAGAAGGTCCAGGGTTTAAATCCCACCTCTGCCAAGCTGCCACTGTTGGGTCTTTGAACATGACCCTTAACCCCCAATTGCTTGGATTGTAATATTGTATCAATTGTAAGTCGCTCTGGATAACGGCGTCTGCTAAATGCTGTAAATGTAAAATGTAAATGTATATAACAGTGGGGCAAAAACGTATTTAGTCAGCCACTGATTGTGCAAGTTCTCCAACTTAGAAAGATGAGAGAGGTCTGTAATTTTCATCATAGGTACACTTTAACTATGAGAGACAACAATGAGAAAAAAAAATCCAGAAAATCACATTGTAGGATTTTTAAAGAATTTAATTTATAAATTATGGTGGAAAAATAAGTATTTGGTCAATAACAAAAGTTCAACTCAATACTTTGTAACCTAACCGTTTGTTGGCAAATAACAGAGATCAAACGTTTCCTGTAAGTCTTCACCAGGTTGCACACACTGTAGCTGGTATTTTGGCCCATTCCTCCATGCAGATCTCCTCTAGAGCAGTGATGTTTTGGGTCAACACGGACTTTCAACTCCCTCCACAATCTTTCTATGGGGTTGAGGTCTGGAGACTGGCTATTCCACTCCAGGACCTTGAAATGCTTTTTACAGAGCCACTCCTTCATTGCCCGAGTGGTGTGTTTGGGATCATTGTCATGCTGGAAACCCCAGCCACGTTCCATCTTCAATGCTCTCACTGATGGAAGGAGGTTTTGGCTTAAAATGTCATGATACATGGCCCCGTTCATTCTTCCCTTAACACGTATCTGTACCCTCTGCAGAAAAACAGCCCCAAAGCATGATGTTTCCACCCCCATGCTTCCCGGTAGGTATGGCGCAACTCAGAATTCTTCTTCCTCTAACCACGGCGAGTTGAGTTTTTTGGTTTCATCTGATATTCTCCCAATCCTCTTCGGGATCATCCATATGCTCTCCGGCAAACTTCAGATGGGCCTGGACGTGTACTGGCTTAAGCAGGGAGGCATGCCTGGCACTGCAGGATCTGAGTCCGTCTCGGTGTAGTGTGTTACTGATGGTAGTCTTGTTACTTTGGTCCCAGCTCTCTGCAGGTCATTCATCAGGTCCGTGTAGTTCTGGGATTTTTGCTCACCATTCTCATGATCATTTTGAGCCCACGGGATGAGATCTTGGGTGGGGCCCCAGATCGAGGAAGATTATCAATGGTCTTGTATGTCTTACAATTGCTCCCACAGTTGATTTATTCACACCAACCTGCTTGCCTATTGTAGATTCACTCTTCCCAGCCTGCTTTAGGTCTACAATTTTCTTCCTGGTGTCTTTCGACAGCTCTTCGGTCTTGGCCATGGTTAAGTTTGGAGTCTGACTGTTTGAGGCTGTGGAAAGGTGTCTTTTATACAGATAACGAGGTCAAACAGGTGCCATTAATACAGGTAACCAGTGAAGGACAGAAGATCCTCTTAAAGAAGTTGTTACAGGTCTATGAGAGCCAGAAATCTTGCTTGTTTGTGGGTGACCAAATACTTATTTTCCACCATGATTTTCTAAGTTGGAGAACTTGCACAATCAGTGGCTGACTAAATACTTTTTTGCCCCACTGTATATTCTTGTTTAATATTCCGTTTTGGTCATCATCTTTTGGGATGGAGGCTTAGAAGTAAATTTCAAATTAATGTCTCACAAGTTTTAGTTGAGATTAATTGGATTTGATGACCCCCAAAACAAGGCTATACATTCAAGTAATTAATGGAGAAAAGATTTGGTTGAACCTGTACTGTACAATGCTGAGAGACAGTGAAGTCACATATTCTGATGGAGGTCATCAGAATTGGTGACCTGCATGGCACACCAGTTTAGATCATTCTAGTCATGAAGTAGAGTTTCTACTGGGAAGAAGTAGTCTTGGTGAGTCACCTAAAAAGATCTGTTTGAACCTGTACTGTTTATTGCTGAGAGACAGTGAAGTCACATATTCTGATGGAGGTTGTCAGAATCGGTGACCCACATGGCACACCAGTTAAGTTCATTCCAGTCATGAAATAGAGTTTCTACTGGGAAGAAGAAGTGTTAGTAAGTCACCTAAAAAGATTTGGTTGAACCTGTAGTGTTTATTGCTGAGAGACAGTGGAGTCACATATTCTGATGGAGGTCATCAGAATTGGTGACTTGCATGGCACACCAGTTTAGATCATTCTAGTCATGAAGTAGAGTTTCTACTGGGAAGAACAAGTCTTGGTGAGTCACCTAAAAAGATCTGTTTGAACCTGTACTGTTTATTGCTGAGAGACAGTGGAGTCACATATTCTGATGGAGGTCGTCAGAATTGGTGACTTGCATGGCACACCAGTTTAGATCATTCCAGTCATGAAATAGAGTTTCTACTGGGAAGAAGAAGAAGTGTTAGTAAGTCACCTAAAAAGATTTGGTTGAACCTGTAGTGTTTAATGCTGAGAGACAGTGGAGTCACATATTCTGATGGAGGTCGTCAGAATTGGTGACCTACATGGCAATATCTTTCTCTTTTTTTGGTGTAGATGCAATGGTGTAACACATTCTGTTTGTAGCTGTCATAACTGATAGCTTTTTGGACTGATGACTCATATTAGCAGATATATTTTACGTTCTTCCTTATGAAACAGGAAGGACTGCTCATTTTTCACGAAAGCCCGAAGAGGCATCAAATAACACCATACTTCAATCATACCTGTGATTTAAAAACTGTTTTTATTAACCATCTAATTTCATGAACAAGTTTTCACATTTATTTTTAATTTCAAGTAACTTATAAGATAATGTTATTACCCCATTGTTGGGTTCTTTAAATTGTGTTTCTGAAAAGCCCTTAATTTGGCTTTGCCATTTATTCTTTTATTTATTGTATGGGTGCCATTTTATGTCCTCACTTTGAACTGCTGCTGTGTGAAAGGTGCTGCTATTTAAATTAAAGACGATTGTCCTTTTTTTATTATTTGACCTTTAAGTATGTAGAATAATGTCAACAAAACATTCATGTAGAGTTTATTTTATGTAGTAAACAGATAAACAGCATAAGTAAACAGCATAAGTTGCACATAAACGCATTTCTTAACCTCAGACGTGCCGAACGTTTCAAAACGAGAAAACAAAGCGCGTCGCGGTAGAACTAAAGTAGGCGTAGCCTATGTACTCTGCGCACAACACCCACGGAGTGCGCGTGAACAAGAACCGAGAGCGCGCGCTCAAGAACCTAAACGGAGATAATGAGCCCTCTAGGGTCACAAAATACGGTGGTCACAGAATACAGTGTAACACCGGCACAGCCGGAAACAGTCAATTCACTATTGTTCACTACACACTAGCTCCCTCCTACACTCTTAAAGGACCAGGCAGCTCTTATGTAAATCGCATTACATGACAATTACTACATGGCTTTACTAAATCGGCATGAAAGAATAATATATAGAGATTAATATTTCATGCAGAAAAGATGACACTACGGCCGTTGCTCAATACCAAGTACGCCAACTTCGGACTTGCATACTTCCTAAGTCTGGAGTAGGAACTTACATTGTTTGCATACTACCACAGAGGGCACAGAGGTACCTGGCAGCACAGTTTTCGCACTACAGCCATTACATTTGGCAGGCTTGGTCTCGGGTGCAATCTAAGGTGACATGTGATGCCCATGGCACCCCTGTGAACCCCGGCTGGGTACTGGGGCCCCTTGCGGGCCAATGACAGCAACTCAGTCGGTTTTCAATCTATTGCCACAAAATTCAGCAGGCTTGGTCCCGGGTGCAATCTGAGGTGACATTTGATGTCCATAAGGCCCCAAACAACCCCGACTGGGCACTAGGGCCCCTGGCGGGCCAATGACCGTAACTCAGTCAGTTTTCGACCTACCGCCACGAAATTGGGCAGTCTTGGTCCCGGGTGAAATCTGAGGTGACATGTGATGCTAATGGGACCCCTGTGGACCCCAGCTGGGCATTGGGACCACTGGCAGGCCAATGTCCATAACTTAGTCAGTTTTCAACCTACGGCCACAAAATTTAGCAGGTTTGGTCAGGTGAAATCTGAGGTGACATGTGATGCCAATGGGGCCCCTGTGGACCCTGGTAACGCACTGGGGTCCGTAGCAGGACAATGACCGTAACTCAGTCAGTTATTGATTTATAACCACAAAATTCGGCAGGCTTGGTCCTGCGTGCTATCTGAGGTGACATGTGATGTCCATGGGGCCCCTGTGAACCCCAGCAGGGCAGTGGGGCCCCTAGCGGGCCAATGACCGTGACTCAGTCAGTTATTGATTTATGACCACGTAATTTGGCAGGCTTGGTCCTGAGTGCTATCTGAGGTGACATGTAATGCCCATGGGGCCCTTGTAGACCCCAGTAGGGCACTGGGGCCCCTGGTGGGCCAATGACCGTAACTCAGTCATTTTTCGACCTACGGCCACAAAATTTGGTAGGCTTGGTCCCAGGTGCAATCTGAGGTGACATTTGATGCACATGGGGTTTTTGTGAAATTTGGCAGGCTTAATCAGGCTTAATCAGGGGTAAATTCTGAGATGACATGTGATGCCCATGGGGCCCATGAGGACCCCGGCTGGGCACTGGGCTCCTGGCAGGCCAATGACTGTAGCTCAGTCAGGTCTCGACCTACTGCTACGAAATTTGGCAGGCTTGGTCCCGGGTGCAATCTGTGGTCGCATGTGATACCCTTGGGACCCCCCTGGACCCTGGCTGGGCACTGGGGCCCCTGATGGGTCAATGACTGGTACTTTTCGACTTACGGCCACAACATTCGGCAGGCTTGGTCACGGGTGCAATCTGAGGTGACATATGATGCCCATAGGGCCCATCTGGACCCTGGCTGGGCACTGGGGCCCCTGGCAGGTAAATGACTGTAACTCAGTGAGTTTTCTACCTACAGCCATGAAATTTGGCAGGCTTGGTCACGTGTGCAATCTGAGGTGACATGTGATGCCCATGGGACCCCTCTGGACCCAGGATGGGCACTGGAGCCCCTGGCATGTCAATGTCCGTAACTCAGTCAGTTTTTGGCTTACGGTCACGAAATTTGGCGGGCTTGGTCCCGGGTGCACTCTGAGGTGACATGTGATGCCCATGGGTCTCTTGTAGACCCAGGCTGGGTACTGGGGCCCCTGGCAGGTCAACGACCGTTACTCAGTCAGTTTTCGACCTATGGCCACGAAATTTGGCAGGCCTGCTCCCCAGTTCAACCTGATGTGACTTGCGATGTCTGTTTTGCCCAGGGGTAAGGTGGCTTTTTTCAAGCCAACCTCAAAGTTCGTCCACGAACTTTCGCCATCTAGTTCTTGCTGTTGTTGTTCAGCTGCTTTTCCTGCACCTGATTAAAAAACCTCTTAACTTTCATTCTGAGGTCTGCACCTGTCTGTCCTGCCTGTCTAGTGTTAAGGAATACTTTACCATCATGCAACCACATTTCTCCTTACAACCACTGCCATGCACACTATTGTTCAGTCATCTTCTGATGGCAGACTCATGAACATTAATATTAACCAATATAAGAGAGGCCTTCAGTTGCTTAGAAGTTAGCGTGGAATCCTTTGCAACCTTTCCAACTATTACAAGTCTTGCTCTTAGAGTGATCTTTTTTTTGGTCAACCACTCCTGGGGAGGGTAACAATGTTCTTGAATTTTCTCCATTTGTACACAATCTGTCTGACTGTAGATTAGTGGAATCCAGTCTTTTTAGATATATTTGAGAATCTTTTTCTGAGGTCTGCAGAAATCTCCTTTGTTTGTGCCATGATACACTTCCACAAATGTGTTGTAAAGAGCAAACTTTGTTAGATCCCTGTACTTTAAATAAAACAGGCTGCCCACTCACACCTGATTGTCATCCCATTGATTGAAAACACCTGACTCTAATTTCACCTTCAAAGTAAGTTCTAATGCTAGAGGTTCATATACTTTTGCCACTTTTGTGAGAATTTTGTAATATTGGATAATTTTTCTCAATAAATAAATGACCAAGTGTAATATTTTTGTCTCATTTGTGTAACTGGACTCTCTGTATTTACCTTTAGGACTTGTGTGAAAATCTGATGATGTTTTAGATCATATTTCTGCAGAAATAAAGAAAATTCTAAAGGTTTCACAAACTTTCAAACATCACTGTATATGACCACACATATTTCTTTGAGCCAGACACGTATGTCGATATATGAAATTGTGCTGATTTCTAATAGGTTTCATATATGGTTGCACATATATGTACATATACTGTATGTGTGTCACAGTATGTGTGTCACAGGGGGGTGCATAAGGAAGGTAAGGAGATGAGTGCAGTTTGGAATACAAATGAAAGGGGTTTATTTAATAAATGTGCCACCAAACAAACATAAACAGGCTAACTGAAAAGTCAAGCCAGCCCGACACATGGCTAACAGGTGCAGTGTGCCCAGTACAGCGCTTCGCCTGTAAGATGCCAATTCACAAAATTTGGTGGTGCAAATATGCTGAAACTGCCGGAAAAATTCACCACATAGACAAGGGTTTCCATCAAATTTTTTCGGCAGATCGACCCAGACTGACTGAACGGGTGTAGCACTCTGCTGTCTCCATGTTTATTGGCGGGGTATTCTGTCATAAGGGGGTGCATAGGGCAGGTAAGGAGATGGGTGCAGGTTGGAATACAAACGAAAGGGTTTTATTTAATAAATGAGCCACTGAACAAACATAAACAGGTTAACTGAAAAGTCAAGCTAGCCCGACACATGGTATAACAAAAGCAGGGCTAAATGAGGATAATGCCGGCTGAGCTAAGCTAAAGTTGGCAAAGCTAATGTAATGGTGGCTAACCTAAACACACACTAATAGACCTGACTCTGAACAAAATGTATACCGAGGGCACAGCTGTGAGCAAGTCAAATCTGGTGGAACCGCATATAAAATACTCTCATATAACAAGTTTCATAGAGTACTTCCCCACACAACAATTATGGAATCATACTTTTAGGTTGTTCATCCAGCATTTTTACTTTGTAGCAAATAAACAAATCACAGCTATGACACACACACAAAAAATTTTATGCTGAAATAAAACTAAGTCATTTTAATTAATGGCATATTTTCCCACATCAAGTAAAAGAACAATTATGGAATCACCTTGTAAATTGCATTTTTAAAATATATAATGGTGCAAATGTAAGACCACACTGGTCTAACATTGTAAGATAGTGCGTAAATATAATGGGGTGATTACAGACCTTAACCAGTTGTTAGACTCGACTAATTGAAATGACATGACCTCAACAAATTTTTTGGTCAATTGAAACAGTAGAAAGGATTATAAAACTTCTGCATGAGGGAATCCAGTGCAGAGTGTGGAATAAGTTTTAATATCTTAGTATTTAATCCCACTGCATAGTAAAGTAAAATGTAAGTAATCCTAAACTTATGTAATCCTATAACTGTGGAACACTGTGTGTAATGATTCTTTCCAATGACTTGTTGAAAAGAAATACAAAACACAGGCGTGACCCCAGGGTCAGCAGCAAGCCATAAAAGAAGAAGGAGTTACAGAGGGAACAGCGAGACCCTGACCCCTAGTCATAAAGATCGTTATCTGTCTATATGTTGGTACACAGAATCTTGTCGTTATCTCTGGTTTTTATCTCTGCTTTTTATCTCTGGGCAGGAGACCCAGCTTGTGATTAACGAGTTGCTTATACAGCTTTCCTGTATGATTAAACCTGCTAAAAGGGGGAAGCCTTCTACCTCCTTTATCCACTCTCATACAAGTGCTCAGGCATTGCTGTTTGTGAGTTGATCTCTGCGCTCGCAGATAATAAAAGTTGTCTACTACTCTATTCCAGCACCAGTGTCTGTGTGACTTTGTTCTCCCACGTTTGAAAAATATCCACCACAATTTGGCGTAGTCGGCAGGATCCCGCTCGTTGAGAGGACGTCATTCCTGATAAGGAAAACTGCAGCCTCACCTACCTCGCAGTAAAACTAGTTTCAGAGAAGAGGTGACTTTTCTGGATGGCGGCCCTCGAGAAAAGCTGGGATCCAAATTCTGTGCAAGGAGGTGGACTTGGAGAACCTGGAAATTGCTGGGTGAGGTTTTAGACACTATCTATACTGTGTGTATAGACTCTATACTGTGTGTGTATAGAGAAGAACTGTGTGTTCTTAAAGGAAAAGTTTCTTACTGTGTAATTGAAACGCTCTATACTGTGTGTGTATAGAGAAGAACGGTGTGTTCTTAAGTGAAGTTTCTTACTGTGTGTTTGAAACGCTCTATACTGTGTGTATAGACTAGAACTGTATGTTCTTGAGAGAAGGTTTCTTACTGTGTTTGAGATGTTTAGAGTAACAATGGGTCAGAGGGACGGAAAAAAAAATTGAATTTCCACCACCTATAGTGCAATGCAACATTCCATCGTATGGTAGTTTGATTCAGTAGATGAAAATGCATGAGCCAGTCAGTTGTGCTCAGATAGAATATTGGGTAAAATATTGCAACTTCTCACTTGAAGGGAGTTTGAATGTTGATGTGTTACAAGCGTTGGAAACACAATTACAACAATGCCAAGACAAATACAATAACGCTAAAGAATTTTGTAAAAATCTCAAAGTAGATAGAAATTGTCCCAATTTCCCCTGGCAACCTGATTTTCACGCCTATGGGAAATGGAGACAAGCAGTACAAAAGAAAACAGTAACTGTCGGCCAGTTTCTTAATTTGCAGAGAGAATGCCTGGACAACTTCATTCCTCAGCCCCTTCTCCCACCATCACCATCACCAGCCCTCAACCACAAGGACCAGCCTTTGTTTTCCGACCATGGACTATAGAAGACATGAAACACGTGTCTGAGGAGCTGCCTGGACTTTCTGAAGAGGAACTGGATTTTGTCATGAAAAAGAATCTGCTTGTAAGATGATGGAAGCCATCTCTAAAGGATGCAACTGGAATGGATAAAAGTGCGAGGTGACCTTCCACGGAATCCTGATGACCTACGATGAGGCAGAGGACTCCGCTTATCAAAGGGAGGTCCAGCACCTCAGGGACAGGATAACTGAGGCTTTCCCGGTTTGTTTGAACCTGTCCAAGCTGACACAGTGTAAACAGCAAGATGGACAATCTGTGGCAGATTACCTGCAAAGCTGGAAAAGTTACATATCCAACACTCAGGCCAGGTGACTACCCGAATGCAAATATGAGTTCCTGGGAGCACCACCTTAAAGAGAAATTTCTGAATGGACTGAGACCGGGAGCAACGAATGTACGTGATGGCTGTGTTGAAATAGACACAGGCAGCTTGCAGACTGTTTATGCTTTTGCTTTTGGATGTTGGAAAGAGTCTGACAGAAAAGTTGAAGAAGAACATGGAGAAACGAGTGAAAAAGCAGTATCAGCTCCAGTGTGCTGTACTGGGAGCCACGGAACAGGAGGCGGAACAACAGGACAGAGAGGCTGTTCGATCTATAAGTGTTATTGTTGACAGCAGATGGGACACATTGCAGTGAACTGTCCAAGTCAAGGAAAAAATAATAAAAAGTTAAGAGGGGGATGAGGAATGAAATCAATGGGCTCCAAAACACATAACTCTTGAATGTGCACCCACCACACATGAAACTGGTAAGACCGTTCTAAATGATCAAATGGTGATGACAAGATCTTCTGATTTACCTACAATTATGTTAGAAATTAGTGGTCAAAGTGTCCAATTTTCAGTAGATACAGGCACTACTATGCCTGTATTGCATAAAGGGGTAATCAAAACCTGAACCGCGTTTATCTGATAGAAAACCGTTTGTAGTGGGAGCGGGTGGAATACCCATTGCGGAGTTTTTTCACTGATGAGCTAGACTGCTATATTCGTGATATCCCTACAACCCGCCTTCCTATTGTCACAAACTTGCCCTGTGAATCTACTAGTTAGAGTTCTAATGTGTAAGATATATTTGAAACTTACATGCACTCTCGAGGGTCCTGACATCCCCACTTTGAATTGTGTGCAAGTTCCATCCCCCCACCAAGTGTGTGGTCAGGATGGAACTTGTTTCCCTGTGACCTCTGGATACCTTATCTTGAATGGTTGCATAGGATCTTTAAGTATGACCAGATTAAGAAACCAGAGGACTTGCATTGCACTGTTGGTGTGGAGGATTGGCCTGTTGATTTGGAACATCTGTGTGAGTTCCAGTCCAGAGATACAGAGGTGATCTCTGATCCAACCCTGTTTGCTGGAAAACAGTGGGCGGGTTGTGTTGTGAACCTGAAGCCAGATCAGGTTGTGTGGTTCCGAGGGGAGGTGCCCCATGTGTGTGGTTGGCCAAAATGTGTGAGAATGAATGGAAAGACATGTCTGTTTTTATTTTTGATTGCGCTCAAATTACCGATTGGAAACTCATGAGCTACACACTCTGGGAATATTCTGAATACCACCAAGTTTACAAGTGCACTGTTGATTGGTCTTTCCAAACCCAGGCAGATGTTACAGTTCTGTCACAAAAAGTCAGCATGATTCCAGAGAGTAAAATGTTGGACTCAATAGAACCATCGCTGTGAGCAAATGATACATTTGATATAATTCTAATGAAGGGAGCTCCCGAATTAAAAATCACTCCAAGGAGTGAATACACTGTGTACACACCATACCCTCTGAAGAAGGAGGCCATCGATGGAATAACTTCTGTTTTCAATAGTTTATTGAGGGGAGGAGTTATTGTAGAATGTCCTTATTCAATGTGTTGTAGCCTAATTTGGTACCCTAGAGTGGACTTTTCTTCCAGGTTTGACCAGAGCAGAGGACGAGCTTCGGGGATGCCCGGTGAAGGTTAAAATTATATTCACTCCTGTACCTTGTTGTTTCAGAGAGGAGGAAAGCTCGAATACTGTATCTGTGTCTGCCTGGCGCTACAGTCCAAAGACCCAAAAGCTGAGAAAAACAGGCTTTTATGTAAGATTGTTGTACTAAATGTGCATCTACATATAGCTAAGTTTTTTTCTGTTCAAGGTGTCAGCTATGGCCGGTGAAAATCAAGACTGGAGTAGGGTTAAAATTTGTTTTTGATTTGCTACTTTTGGGTGTGTATGTGTGAGACCAGTGTGAAACTGCAGATAAGGTAGAGAACAATGACAGTGTAGAAATAACAACTGGAAGTGCTTTATACAAGCAAACGCATTTAGAAAAATAGAATAAATAAAAGTATAATAATAAATGTGAATAATAGAACAATAAGATGAAATAAAATAGAAAGATTTTAAAAGTGCAGATGCAATAAAGAATATGGGGAATAAAACAGATAAAACACTAACAAAATGCTAACCTAAAGTAGTGGTTGCAGATTCGAAAATAAATTGCTAAAATAGATAAAATATTAACATTTGCGAACGTGAACCTGTTGCGTATTTTGAACGGTGGAACTCTACTGCGCTAAACTTTTTGTGGGCGAATCTATTCCTATCATATCAATTTCTTTTGAGTTTTGAGACCTTATATCGTACACATTTTGAGACCTTATCGCACTATCTATGGATCTCTGAGTTTTTTCCATGACACTTTCTTCTCGAACAGGGCATGTGCTATAAACCTTGATTACTACAGGAGTAGTATTTCACTCTTAATATGTTTACTTTAATCAAACTATGTAGTTTGTGTGTTTCCATCGATGTAGAACAGTCTGAAGTTTTCGTGAGTGAGAGAATACTCTTTCTCTATCTCCCTGCTTCACAGGTTTTACAGACGAGACTAAACCGCGCATGTGCAAATAGTGTAGCCAAGGACAAATCACTGATCCTCCCATATGATAAGCTGGTTAACATCTCAGATTTTTTGTATTGAGACAAGGGCATTTGTGCATTGTGTTTTGAATGTATATAGTAAAGGTTAACTTTATTTAACACTGCTCTTGCATGTTTTAAAAAGTAAGCAGAAATCAAAAAATCATGCTCAGAGTTTACTAATGCTGTGTTATGAAGAACACATTGGTCTGATATGTTTACACTATGATTACTGTAGTTGAACCATATAAGGTGTTTTACATGTTAATCGACTCTGTTTGAGGTATCATTTAATTTAGGCTCGGCTGAAGGGGTGTGAAAGTGGATTGTTTTTAAAGGCTGATTTAAATTCCTCTTGGCTGAAGGAATGAACATTAATGATTTTTTTTATATCTAGGACTCCCAGGGGTGCATGGATTGCTGTTAATGACATTGATGATGGCTCCAGTTCTAAAAACCAGAAAGGGGAAACAAAAACTGGATTTGCCATTGTAACCCTAACTCACACTTTGCTTTCAGGAAATCTTCCTCCACAGTACTCAGCACAGGCAGCTGAGTTGATAGCGCTGATTGAAGCCTGTAAGTTAGCAGTTGACAAAACTGTAAACATTTACATCTATTCCAGATACACTTACGGTGTTATCACAATTTTGGAACCCTCTGGTGACAGAGGAACTTTTGATGTCTTCAGGTAAAACTGTTGCACACCATAAACTAGTGTCTGCGCCTCTGGATGCCATTTCTACTTTCCTCATTTTGCGAAAATGGCCCACAGGGTGGACCATTAATCGAAGGGAGGTATGGTAGAAATGGTTAATTCATAGTGGTATGCCAAAGGCTTCTCTAATTACTCACACAATTTTTCTCAAAAATGTCTCACGTGTTTAAAAACAATTTGAGCAGGAGCAATCAGACATGAACATACTAAAGGGCACCCAGAACCAGATATGCCATTTGACTATTTGCAAATGGATTTCATTGAATTATCACCTTGCCAAATAAAAAGGTATGTGCTTGTTATCATTGACATGTTCTCCAAGTGGGTGGAAGCTTATCCTACCACCCAGCAAGATGCACTGACAGTGACAGAATGCATTCTAAGGGAGGTGATTCCTAGATTTGGACTACCCAGGAAGGTTTCGTCTGGTAACGGTCCGGCATTTGTGGGCAAGGCACTCACCTACATTAGTGACGTGATTGACATGCCACTACACAAACATTGTACATATCACCCTCAGAGTGCAGGTCTGGTGGAGAGAACAAATGGTACCATTAAACAAAAACTGACGAAAGTTTGTCATGAGACAGGATTGAATTGGGTAAAGGAAATCACATTAGTATGTATGGGACTTAGATAAAGAGCATCTTCCAGAACTAAACTCTCCTCATTTGAAATTATATTTGGGCGATCCTCAAACACCAGCTGCACTCCAAATAAGGAGATACTGACCCTAGAGGATGATCATATGCGAAGGTATTGTGCTATGTTGTGTTCTGTTTTGTCTGATGTGTGCAGGAGGGTGAAAGAGGCACTTCCTAGACCAGCAGTAACTGGGCACATGGTGAAACCAGGGGATTGGATTCTTACAAAGATCTACAAGAGGTCAAACTGGAAAGCTGACGGGTGGCAAGGACCATTTCAACTGCTCCTAATATCACACACGGCTGTAAAAATCGCTGAGAAAGACACTTGGATTCACATCAGATTAATTGGATTCACATCAGAGACATCGGATTCACACTGTAAAAGAGCTCCCAAACCAGAAGAAGAACCACGGGAGACGACAGAATCTAAAGAGTAGGGATTCTGACCTTCTCATTCCTAATAGCCGCGGGAAAAGTGGGCCCGGAACACGTGGGTTAGTGACCCACCCCGGTAACACTCAAGCCGCTCAAGAAGGGATTAGAAGTGAAAAGGGTGATAGAATAACCTCAGTATGACAAGTATATGCCAAAGCTAAATCCCAGGCAGAAACATGGACTAGTGCCTGATGGTTGTTTAGTAATTCCAGTCATCAGGAGGGGGTTGTGTAATGGTAGGAGAAACTGTTGCACTTACATTCCACCAAACAATGTTTCTAAGGGTAATAAAGACCCTAGATCAAATGAAACACGTGGCATCGCTGCTTCAAGCTGATAAGCAGGGTAATTTCTGGTAGGACTGGAGTTGTGGTTTTCTAGTTGGAAGAAAATACTTATGTCAATATTACCCACTATGCTTCTCATTATTATCATTATTTGTGTGTTTCTCTTGTGCTGCCAGTGTGCTATGAGTATGTTCCAGAGGCAGTTACAGTATTAAATGCTGCACCAGCTAGCAGAGGAGTTGACCAGTATGGTGGGATGGATGAAGATTCTGTGTCCAAATAATAGACAAAGGGAGGAAGTGTGGAATAAGTTTTAATATCTTAGTATTTAATCCTACTGCATAGTAAAATAAAATGTAAGTAATCCTAAACTTATGTAATCATATAACCGTGGAACACTGTGTGTAATGATTCTTTCCAATGACTTGTTGAAAAGAAGTACAAAACACAGACGTGCCCCCAGGGTCAGCAGCAAGCCATAAAGGCATAGACCCTGACCCCTAGTCATAAAGATCGTTATCTGTCTATATGTTGGTACACAGAATCTTGTCGTTATCTCTGGTTTTTATCTCTGGTTTTTATCTCTGGGCAGGAGACCCAGCTTGTGATTAACGAGTTGCTTATACAGCTTTCCTGTATGATTAAACCTGCACGTAAACGAAACAGGTTAAAAGGGGGAAGCCTTCTACCTCCTAAGTCTGTGTGACTTTGTTCTCCCACGTTTGAAAATATCCACCACACAGAGCATGGCAAAAGTTGTTTTTTTTCCCATTCAGCTGTGTCCAAAATGTGTTAAAAGTATAAACAAAATGAGATGGTTATAGAAGGAAAACATATAGCCAGAGCAAGTAAGATGTCAAAGCATCATGGCAGAACAATCAAAGCGATATGCCTTGAAATGAAATGGAAAACAAAAATGAAAATAAAATGACAGAAACATGTGTAGAAGAGGCAAACAAAAACAAGTATTAACATCTAAACAGAAGAAAGTTAGGTTACAGTTGTTAACATCTGGTGGTTCAGAGAGAGATGGGGAGCAGGTGAACGTAGGTTCCAGTTCCAACAGTTTATTAAAGGTCCACTAAATTATAATAACAATGAATATTATAAAACTAATAAATTATAATAACAATGATAATGATAACAATAATATAATAATAATAATAATAATAATAATAATAATAATAATAAAGAGACAAAGGAGAAACAGAGCTAACTGAAACAAGGGGAACACAGGGGAAAAGCCCAAGAAAGGCTAATGCTGGTAGGGAAAAGCTAAGGGGGAGCTAACGCCGGCTGGAAGAAACTAACACCAGCCCGGAAGAAGATAAGGGGAGCTAACACCGACTGGAAGAAGCTAATGCTGTACTGGGAGAAGCTACGGGGAGCTAACGCCAGCTGGATGAGACTACCACCAGCCTGGGAGAAGCTATGAGAAGCTATGCCAGCTAGGAGAAGCTATGCTAGGGAAGGAAAAGCTCCGAGGAGCTATCGCTGGCTAGGGGAAGCTAACGCCAGCCACTAAGCTAATGCCGGGCTGAACCAAAACACAAGACCGGATGGAGCACAACCAGAAACATTAAATCACTGCAGACACAACTGCGGGAACAAAAATAGCAGTGGATGCAGCCATGCACAGAACTGAGCAGAATGAGACCGAAGACGATTATCTGAAAGCAACAAGACCACACACGAGTATCCAAAAGCGGACGAGACCGCAACACAGTAATCCAAGGTGGTCAAGACCACGACACAACAATTTAAGGTGGACGAGACTGCAAAACACTAATCTTAAACTAGAAAGTGCAGTTCCTGCAGAAACTGCGAGTGTGTTGCGGCAGTGCATGCCCCTGCAACGTGCATCAGCGACGGAGTATGTAGATCGAAAAGCGACTGTAGTCATTGGCCGTGTAGCGTGATAGCCGTACCCCCCTCTTTCTTCCCCTTTTCACAAGCCCTAAACCTTTACAACACTTCGGAATTCAAAGGCCATCTGGTCCGGATCTTACAGGCTCAAGCAACAAAGGTCGATTCTTTCTACACGCGTTCCAAAAAGGGTCTGTTTAACAGACCTGTAACCTCAGACATCTCAACGGCAATAAAGTGGAGTCCATGTATGCATTTAAAAGGGGGACTCGCCTTTCATCCTTCAAGACCACTGATTGTGGCAGAAGATAAAACGCTAAACAGGACACAAACAAAAGGTAAAGATAAACGGTTTCCTGACCCCCTACACTGTTGAACCCCTCATCACAGCCTTTTGTAAGCCTTATCACCCAGGAAGGGC
>JAJAGP010005600.1:0-31241 GCA_025084515.1 Ancistrus triradiatus
AAAAAAAATAACCTGGGTCGAGTCTAAGCTGAGACTTCTGGCTAGGTCGCATGTCACACAGGCACGAATGGCTGTGTCTGAGGTCGGCTGGGGTGATCACCTGATGTTAAAACAGTGGCCCATCCTTGCAATGGACTGGATCAGTCCATTCACTGGTTCAGGGTACACTCTCACGGGCACCCTGTTATCTCTGGGTTAGACTCTGGACCTCACGTGACCCCATACCCCCTTAAAAATATGTTTGACATGTCTAATGACCGAGCATCTATTTCTCTAACGAACACCTTGCTATTTATTGTCATACATGCGTTAATGTTCAAGCAGGTCATGCACAGATGTGTTTGTTGCTCAGCCGATTCTTATCCTTCCGTAGAGACCACAGACAATGCCAGCGTGAGCTTTGTCCAATACAAAGGTGACTACTACGTCAGCACAGAGACAAACCTCATGCACAAAGTGGATCCAGACACTCTGGAATCAAAAGGAAAGGCACGTCTCGCATACGAAAAAAAGAAACATTCTTATTTTCATTTCAAAGCAAAATTGCCTCCGTTCAAGTTTCAAATCCTTACTGTGGCATTTCCTCAATATCCGCTCAAGGTGGACTGGACCAAGTTCATCGCTGTAAACGGTGCAACTGCACACCCCCATGTGGAACCGGATGGAACAACCTACAACATGGGAAACTCCTACGGCAGCAAAGGTGAGGCACAGATTAAACCCATTCACTCGCATCAATTAAGTAAAAGGGTTCATTAACTTTGCACATTAATGTTTGGTAGGGGCCTTGTACAACGTTATCAAAGTCCCACCAGAAAGAAAAAGCCCTGATGACACACTGCAGGGGGCAGAAGTGCTGTGCTCCATTACCCCTGCTGACAAAGCCAGACCTTCCTACTACCACAGCTTTGGTAACCTCACGACATCATCCATTCACAGGTGTTATTTAGCTTGGACAATGAACGTCAGATTATTTGCTGGTTGACTATCTATCAGGTGTGAACCAATGATTGGCGGAAGAGCTGCAATAACAGAATTGTAAGATGGTGAGAGGTGTCCTCTGAGGCCCCCCTCCTTTTTCAGGGATGAGCATTCCTTTTTCGCATAGCTAGCCGTTCAAATCTGAGTGTAACCGATTCAACTTTTTGAGATTTGTTTGCCTAGGATATTCCAAACTGTTCAGGCTAATATGCTAAACCCAGCTTGTAATGCACACTAACAATGCACTGATGTCCTGTTTTTCCAGCCATGTCAGAGAACTATGTGGTGTTCATCGAGCAGCCCATAAAATTGGACCTGGTTAAGATACTAACATCTAAATTGAGGGGGAAAGGCATGAACCGTAGCATTTACTGCGACCCAGCCCAGGACACTGTCTTCCACGTTATCAACAAGGACACTGGCAAGGTGATAGCAACATAACAAATCTTAGTAGTTTACCACAAGCACAGGTTCATAAAAAATGAAAGTGGAGATATTGTGAAGACTGACTTCATCGTTGCAGTCTCTGAACCAAGATGTCCTTGTGTGGGAACTGCTGAGTCTCACACTGTAATCATCAGCCAAAAACACAAACTAGTTTATCTTTATGACAGACATGTGATATGTGACAGTCTGCAAATGCTTTGCAAGTGCTGCTGGGCTTTTTTTGACAATATGATTATACCTAGTTATTTATGAAATGGGAATGACATCCTAACAAGTTCAGCTATAATATAGTTTTGCTATCTGGCTAATTTGAAGAGTGCTTGTCCAGATGATGACCTTGTGAAACGAATTAGACTTAAGGATGTTGCGTATCCTAGATCGCTAGTTCCCTAGCTAATTACTTTATATATCACAGTACTTGGGTGACATAAGGGTGGACAAAATTGACAGCAGTTTCGACACCGAGTTTGGAGTGACCGGGAACGTTTGTCTGGAGGACGTTGGAACAGTGTATATGTTGCATATGCATTCCTGAGACAATTTCGGAAATTATTTTAATCAAAGAACAATTTCTCCTTTTCTCCTGGCACTATTTTTATCAGACTGGCATTTAAAAGGCAATTAGGGATCACAATAGTACTGCAACATTCTGAACTTCATGGCCTGTCTCTGCTGTACGTCATTTATACTGGATCTTGTCAGGGGCGATTCTAGGATTAGAGCTTTAGGAGCACCCAGTGAGTTTCCTGCATGGCTTGCAATATGACATCATTGTCAACAAATAATGTCATTGGTTTGTTTGACTGGATGCAGCATGGTGGCTCACTGGGTGGCACTGTTGCCTCACATCGAGAAGGTCTTGGGTTCACTCCCAGGTGGAGCGGTGTGCAGTCTGCAGGTCTAACCCCGTGTCCACGTGGGTTTACTCCGAGTACTCCGGCTTCCTCCCACAGTCCAAAGACATGCATGTTAGGCTAATTGGTGGCTGTAAAGTGCCCCCAGAGTGTGCATCTGTGTGTGTGAGTCTATGTGCTTTATGATGAATTGGCAGCCTATATATATATATATATATATATATATATATATATATATATAATATATATATATATATATATATATAGACACTATAATTCAAGCCGGAAAGTCTGCACACCCCCTTTTCACCTTTTCCATGTTCTATGTTACAGACTTATTCTACAACAGATTGAGTTTTTTTTTTTTTTCTACAACAAATAGCCCACAATGACAATGAGTGAAAGCAGGGGTTTCAGAAAAAATGCAATTTTATTTTACTAACAAAACGAGGGGCTGTTTAGGGGTACATACAGTGGTGCTTGAAAGTTGTGAACACCACTTTTAGAATTTTCTATTTTCTGCATAAAGATGACCTAAAACATCATCAGATTTTCACACAAGTCCTAAAAATAGATAAAGAGAACCCAGTTTCATACAATGAGACAAAAAATATTATACTTAGTCTTTTATTTATTGAGGAAAATGATCCAATATTACATATTTTTGAGTGGCACAAAAGTATGTGAACCTCTAGGATTAGCAGTTAATTTGAAGGTGAAAAATTAGAGTCAGGTGTTTGTTAGCGAGATTACAAAGGACCCCAGGGTAATTTCTAAGCAACTGCAGGCCTCTCTCACATTGGCTAATGTTAATGTTCATGAGGTCCACATCAGAAGAACACTGAACAACAATGATGTGCATGGCAGGTTTGCAAGGAGGAAAGCCACTGATCTCCAAAAAGAACAATTTCTGCTGTTCTGCAGTTTGCTAAAGATCACGTGGACGAGCCAGAAGGCTATTGGAAGAATGTTTTGTGGATGGATGAGACCAAAATAGAACTTTTTGGTTTAAAAAGAAAAGCGTTATGTATGGAGAAAGAAAAAACACAGCATAAGAACTTGTCCCATCTGTGAAACATGGTGGTGGTTAGTATCATGGTGTTGGGCCTGTTTTGCTGGCATCTGGGCAGGACGGCTTGTCCTCATTGATGGAACAATGAATTCTGAATGATATCAGAGAATTCTAAAGGAAAATGTCGGACATCTGTCCATGAAACTGAATCTCAAGAGAAGGTGGGTCCATGCAGCAAGACATCGACCCTAAGCACACAAGCCCGTTCTACCAAAGAATGGTTAAAGAAGAATAAATAAAGTTCATGTTTTGGAATGGCCAAGTCAAAGTCCTGACCTTAATCCAATGGAAATGTTGTGGAAGGACCTGAAGCGAGCAGCTAATGTGAGGAAACCCACCAACATCCCAGAGCTGAAGCTGTTCTGTATGGAGGAATGGGCTAAAATTCCTCCAAGCCGGTGTGCAGGACTGATCAACAGTTACAGGAAACGTTTAGCTGCAGTTATTGCTGCACAGGGGGGTCACACCAGATACTGAAAGCAAAGGCTCACATACTTTTACCACTCACTAATATGTAATATTGGATCATTTTCCTCAATAAATAAATGGCCAAGTATCATATTTTTGTCTCATTTGTTTAACTGGGTTCTCTTGATCTACTTTTAGGACTTGTGTGAAAATCTGATGATGTTTTAGGTGAAATTTTTGCAGAAATATAGAAAATTCTAAAGGGTTCACAACCTTTTTAGCACCACTGTATATAGGCAGGTGTTGGCAATTCCAAATGTCCAATCAATTGAATTTACTACAGGTGGACTCCAATTAAGTTGTAGAAACATCTCAAGCAGCATCTAAATGCACCCCAACTCACTTTTGGGTGCGATATCAAAGGGTGTGCACACTTGTGTACATGTAATATTTGATATTTTGATTTTTAATAAATTAGCACAAATGCCCCACCAGATTATCAAATATCTTAGTAGTTAACAGAAGTGTTTTCAACTTGCTTTGTAACAGGTGAATCCGATAAAGTACCACACCAAGCCTCAGTTCACCTTCCACCAGATTAACGCCTTCGAGCAGGACGACTTCCTCGTGGTAGACATGTGCTGCTCGGACAGCGGCGAGGCCATGGACGTCTACATCCTTCAGAACATGCGCAAATCCGGAGAGGCCCTGGATGAGGTTAGGAAACGTGCAGAACAATCAACATGCGATCAGGTGTAAAGGGGTTTGATGTTGCGTATTTGACCGTTTTTTGGCAGGTGTACAACAGCCTGAGCAGGACGTTTCCTCGCCGCTTTGTTCTGCCTCTTAACATCACCCACAGTACTCCGCCGGACACAAACCTCAACACGCGACCCAACAGCTCTGCCACTGCGGTCTACCTGAAGAAAAACAAGGTGTGTGGTTTGTGGGTCTTCAGCACGCACGAGCTTAACTGATGAGGCTAAATTGGCCTGACCTGAGTGTGTACATATGACTAGTCTCGATGTAACCTTGTGTCTGTTGCTAAAATGGCCATTAATGCTGATAGTGGCATTAAATAAATCCAAAAAAACAAACAAACAAGCTCTTGAATCTGCTGTAAATAATGTGCGACAATGTTAAAGGTTGTGAAAACCTTTTATCATGTTATCCAGTTATTGCAACCATTTCTTATCCTCCTTTTGTGTTCCAGGTGTTCTGCACATCTGAGGATCTCCATGGCGACGACCTGTTGGATTATGGCGGTATGGAATTCCCCCAAATTAACTACAGCAGGTGCAACACCAAACCGTACCGCTACTTCTATGGCTGTGGATTTCGCCACCTGGTAGGAGACTCACTAATCAAGATGGACGTGGAGTGTAAAAAGTCCAAGGTGGGATCATGTCAGGGGAATTCTCACTAATCTGAGATCTTTGGTGGTTCACAATGATGAAAAAATAAAATATTTCATATTAAATTGTTAAAACTAATATCTACTCAGTTATATGTACAGGTATACGCCATTAAATGACCACATTAGGTTTTGTGAAATGGACATTGACCGGATGTTACCATAGTCACAGTCTTTTTATGCTGCTGTAATGTAAATATATAGGGTATTTTCAGAAGAAAACTTTGTGCAAACAATACATAAATGTGTCAGATTCCGCTGAAAACATGAATCTACACAGCATTCCTACTACCACTGCATATGTAACCCAAGGGAAAAACACAATTATAGAAAGTACAGTAATGTTACATAAAGCCCTAACACTTCAGTACGATTATTAACTGCATGTAGGGTTGTCAGGTCAACATGTTTTGGTGGCGAAATAGAATTAGATGTGAAAACCGGATTGTTTGCTGTTTGACTATCCATCAGGTGTGGAAACAGCCAGGCTTCTACCCATCTGAACCCGTGTTCGTCCCCTCACCTAACGCGGAGGAAGAGGACGATGGAATCATCCTCTCCGTTGTCCTCACGCCCACTAAGGTACTACAACAAAATACTTAAATATATCTGCATTCAAACAGCTCTCTAGGTAACCAGCGTATGCATTTTCTCTTAGGATAAAAGTACATTCCTTTTGGTTCTGGATGCAAAGACGTTTGAGGAGCTGGGAAGAGCCGAAGTGCCTGTTAACATCCCATACGGCTTCCATGGTGCCTTTAACTCCTCTGTGTAAGAATTCGTAAAATTCAAGAATGGCTTTTGTAACAAGAGGCCAATCACCTTTTTTTTTTTTACTATTCCTAACTACACTTGCACATGTGGCTGTTTCTTCACAAATAGGCCTGTGTATCACTAATATTTAGCACTGGGTTGCCAGTCGGTCACCGCCACAGAGCTACTCATAATTTAGCACTTTGGATTTCTGTATTTCTATACCTTATAAAGCAATCTAGTTTGAAAATAAATGCATTATATGAATGATGTGTAGGTTCTGGTTCGTTGAGTGTACAGAAGGTTTTGCACTGCTTGGAGTTCTGTCTCTGACTTTACATCTAAAAGGTGGAGCAATACGTTAGATGTGTGTAGAGTGCACAGTGTTTAAAAACTCTAGCAGCACTGCTATGTCTGATCCAACCAGCATTCCCTCCCTCAGACACAGCCCAACTGCATATGATGTCCGACGTGGCTGGAAGTAACCGCTTCAAACCTGCAAGTATGGGCATTCATCATTCAGTCTTCTCACATAAATTATTGACTACACATTTTAAAAATTGCATTCATAAATTGCAATTAATTGTATCATTTCATAAACGTTTGACTTGCATGTGCTGCATTTAGAGTGACTTGTCAGGACTATAGACATGGTGTTATCAAAAGGATCAGAAAAAACGTTCTCCAATGACCTAAAGGCATTATGACATTTTTATAATACAAAGTGTAAAACTGCACAAAACTACTGAAACAAGGCAGACTTTATATTATTATTGCAACGAACACAACGCGATAAAGATAATTTAAAAAAAAAAGTGAAAATGGGTTAAAATGGTGCCGTAAGAGGCGACTATTGAGGTCGTTTTTGTCAATGTTAGCTACATTCTTTATTTAGCTATATATAGCATGGTTGTGGTAAATGAAGATATGCAGGGAGTTGGGGTGAGAGTAGAGGACGTGGAGGACAGGGTGAGGTGGAAACGTTTAACTCGCTGTGGCGACCCCTGATAAAGGGAGCCAGGAGGAGGAGAAGGAGAAGAAGAAGAAGAAGAAGAAGAAGAAGCTGTAAAATAGTTTCTCGTCAGTAATTTTGTTTGGCCACAGTGTGGCTTGCTGCGAAACGTAGTTTGTAATCCTTATTTAGTTTTAATAGGTTACGTGCACTTGCTTTATAACGATGTCTTTAGTGCCTAATAACTTTCATAAATATATTTAAATATCTCTTACAATAAAGGCAGACTTAAACATCATTTGAAAAAAAAGTGAAAATGGGCTAAAATGGTGCCGTTTGTGTTGTCGTCCACTAGAGGGCAGCAAGTCCTTACTGGGTGACGATGGATAATGACTGGACTTATTTGCCTAAGATTTATCACATTGCTGTGAAATTCAGCCACTTCTGGTCTAATTTCAGGATGTTTTGCGTTCAGATTTTGTAACGATTAAGCTGGGTGAGTTTTAACCAGGCACAATAATCACTGTGACTAGCCTGTGATCACCATGCACACGTCATTGATCTGTAAAGCACTGAATGAGTGTAATGAGGTATCACACTTCATATTCTGTCAGATTAATCTGGCTCGAATTCATTGCAGAAGAAACCCATAGCTAGAGTTGTCTATAGCCTGTAGACCCGAATACCTCCAGATCCTTACATTTTGCCACATTGAAAATTAAATGAACTTGTTTCCAGCCGTTTTTAAACAGCACAACTCTCACCATGAAAGTGAAAATAACATAAAACACTTAGATCGATTACACAAATTTACGTAGTGAAATATCTGGTTTGGATATGGGATCAGCCCCTTTAGAGTAACCGTTTCAATCTTGCTTAACCAATCACCTTCGAGGTCATACGCCAGGCTCTTCCTTATCCACCTGACATCAATTGTAATTGTTTATGTTGCTTCAGAATAAAACCAGCTGTCTCTTGAAGACTCCACAGCTAGTAGTTCATGGTAACACAAAGAATTGGAAAGGAGCTTTCAAAAGTGTTCCAGGACTAATTTATGAGAAACCCTCTGTATTGTTCAGAGCATTAATATGTATGGTCTCACACCTTACCTAAATTGGACCATTCCTCCAAACTGGATGACTGAGCCAGGACAATATTGACGAGGAAAGCTACCAAGAGGCTATTTGGCAACTTTTAAGTACTTAAATATTTATTACAGGAATTGGTCAGTATGTGCAGGTGGGAAAAATCTTCCAAGTTTTACACACAGGAAGCTTGCAACGATGAGAGGCATGACAGTAGATGGTTTCTGCATGATGAGGACAATGCAGTGACTTAAAATTTGATGGAACTATGAGCAAAATTTGAGGTTATGAAAGGAAAACACTGAGGTAGACCAAGTTGACATCAAAGCGACAGGAAAGCAATATGCCTTGAAAATACACAAGAGAATAAATGGATGGAAATAGGAGTCACTGTTTGTGACAGAACTCTAAGAAATCAGCTGAATGAAACACCTAAATGGAAGAAAACCAGATTACAGTGAGCTAAATAGAAGTAATCATGGAGTGTCAATGTTTGGATAAGTGATTTTCAGAGATGAATCATGAATCTGCACTGGCTAAGGAGAAGATGCTAGAACTTTTTTCTCGTGCCGCTCTAACAAAACATATAAAGATGACTGCCTGAAAAAACATCCCTAGTTCTTTATGATAAAAGGTTGTATGCCAGGTACAGGACCATGGACGATCACAACCATTACCTCAACAGCCAATGCCCAGCCAATAAGGACTTACAAGGTCAGTATGTGCGTGTGGGCACAATCGTACAAGTTTTAATTACAAGCTCGCATTGGTGTGAGACACGACAGTAGACTCACCTTCACCTTTCAGCATGACGAGGACAATGAAGTGGCTCAAAAACATGAAGGTGAATGTCCTAGAGTGGCCAAGTAAGAGCCCTGACCTAAATAAAAAACAAAATCTGTGCAGGACCTTGAAGAGAGCAGCCCACTGCCACTGAACACACGAAACAAAGAATGGGCATATATTCCCAATCTAGGGATGCTAGTAGACACACATCAAAACAGACTGATGACAATAATTATAACCAAAACTGGCACTTTTAAATTAGGGGTTGGTCAGTTTTTCAATCCTGTTATTATAGATGCATTTTTAAAATGAATTATCAGACCTGTTGTCGTTTTCCCCTCATTTCTGCGTTGTTATAGGCCAAAATGTCTGAATAAAACTGGTCAAATATATTTATGAGTTTAGATTTTTGCCTGTAAGACAAAACTGATTATTCCAAAGGGGTATGATGAGTTTCCATAGGCACTGTATGTAGTGCCAACTGTGAAATGACGTGAATAAGTCTGGGGCTGTTTGTAACTGGCCACTTAGTTCTAGTTAAGGGAAATATTCATATTATTGTATATAATCCATTCATGAATGGATGGACTAGTGGGTGGAGGACAAATGAATGAATTTATGGACGGACTAATGGATGAATGAAGAAATGCTTGTATAGATACACTAGCATTGAATAAATTGACTAATCTACTAATGGTCAAAATAGGAATTAAAGGAGAAAAGGATGGCTGGACTAAGGGAAGAATGAATTAACTTACAGAATACAACTCTCGGCAACAATCATGGATTCACCACACTTCATTCACCCAGCTTCATTACTATGTGCAAATAAATCACAGATATGACAACAAATATTTTTGCTTAATATATGAGCATTCTTTGTGAAGCATTCCCCAAACAATTAACTTGAATCATTTTAATTAATGGCATATTTCTCCAGAACAAGCAGAAGAAAAACTTTTGAAATCACCTTGTAATTAGCATTTCTGAAACAACTAACAAGTCTAAAAATGCAAATTATTCTGCAGTTCTGTGCTTCCAAACCTTTACGAACTGCTGGACTTGGAAGTCCAACAGAGAATGTGGTAACAGATGTTGGTTGTTCCCAGATAGCTGTGTCTAAAGTATAAACAAAATGAGAAGGTTTTGAAAGGAAAACATGCAGGTTGATCAAGTAAGACATCAAAGTGTCAGGATAGATACTCAAAGCAGTATGCCTTGAAAATGCACAAGAAAACAATTGGGTGGAAACAGGAGTCGGTTTGTGACAGAAATGCAAGGGAGTGGCTGAATGAAATGCCTATACAGAAGAAAACAAGGTTACAGTGGGCTAAATAGAAGTCTGTTCCAGACCCCCAGAAAATCCCCCTATATAAGGCATTATCAGCATTAATGGAACTGTATTGTACAGGTGCTCCCTGATTTAGGATGGGGATATGTTCAACAAATCCATCATAAGATACATGTAACATGAACCGATGAGTTTAATATAGGCTATACTGTATCAGAACGCAACCGACCATATTGTTTAAAACACTTACATGAAGCTACAGTTGGCCAAATCATTAACACAAAGCCTATTATATAATAAAGTGTTGAAAAATCTCATGTAATTTACTGAGTCATGGATTGAAAGAGAAAAGTAAAAGCAAAACACTTACTCTATTGATGAACTCAGCTAACTGCAGCCTGTGTTCTGGAGGATTCAGATGAATCTCTAGAACATGATGAAGGAATGAATGGATTTATTAATGGAGTGTCCAGTGAATGAATTTGTAAAAAGCAATGAAGTAATGACTGAATTAATTGATGGATGGACTAATGAATGAACTTGTGATGACTTGGACTAATTGATGGCTGAGTGGACTAATGGATTAATGAATGAATAAAAGGATGCATGGATGGAGTAATGTTGAATAGGTGAATGAATGAATGGATGGGTTAATGGATGGATGAATCAATGAGCAGATGGAAGAATGGATGGAGTTTTGAATGGAAGGATAACGGATGGGAATGAGAACACTGTAGGCAGTATGTGTACAAAATAAGAACTGCTAACAAAAGATTACTGTCTAGTCAGGCCATTGTGTGTGTGTGTGTGTGTGTGTGTGTGTGTGTGTGTGTGCGTGTGTGTGTGTGTGCCCATGCCCTGCTACCCTGAAAATCCCCATGAGACACCTGCACTCAGCGCTTCCCACTGCCTCTTCAAACGCTCGCCGACGTACAGAGCAGAAAAAAAATCTCCTGAGACAAGAACAAAAAAGCCGACAGACAGAGCGAAGGCATAAAGAAAGAACAGGTTCATAACAAAAATAGTAACAGTAGTACTACATTTACTTCAATAATATTACATTAAAAGCAAGAAAAAAAAACTTAATTGAAGAACAAAACTATTACCTCTTAATATAACAAAAAAATACTTCTTAACTCACACAAGCATGACTTTCTGTTTAAAGCTAAAATGACTAAGCCTATAACTAAACCTACTTTATATATATATATATATATATATATAATGTAGGTCAATTATAAGTATATAGAATTAAAACTACCAAATTCAGCCCTACAAGTAGCTGAAAATAAGGTGTATTTGGAAAGGAAAAATAATTATTTCTTTCCTAATTTGTTTTTGCTTTTTTATTTATCTTTTAAAAACCCAGATTCCTGGTTAGGGCTGTGGGGTTCATCAGTTAATCGCAACGGTTGCAGCGGTAGAGAATGATCCCCGACTGGCCTAATTTCTCTCACAAAGCCTCCCAGTCATAGGCTAGACTGCTGTGCCTCTCAGGTGCCTACCTTAATTGTAATCTGTTGGTTATACTCTCAGTATTCTGACTGAATTATGAACACTGTGGGGATCAAACTTGAGAGGATCAGCATTGGGAGCCAGTGCTGTACCTACTGAGCCACTCTGGTTCGTTCCCTGCCTCTGGTGACGTGAGGTCTGTGGGTTACAGAGGAAGGACTTGTGGTGTTGTGGTAGCTTGGTGGTAAAGATACTGGATGATACACCAAAAAATCCAGAGTTCAAATCCAATATCTGCCAAACTGCCATTGCTGCCTTGAACATGCTCCTTAACCCACAATTGCTTCAGTTGTCAGTCGGTCTAAAATAGAGTTGTGTTTTGTTTCCAGGCACCGTTGTCAAGTCCAGGCTGTGGTTCCCCCCAAGCCCTCAAGTTTAGATATGGTTCACTGGCACTGCTACGACTAGCCCTCTTGGTTCTTTGGTACTGTTGGTGTTCATAAAAGGCTTACTGGCATCTGCTGAATGTTCGAGTTGAGCTCCGTATAGTTTCCAACCACTGCTTGTATGCACTGGATTTTCTCCCACTAGATAGTATCCTGAGTCTCAGGATGGGGGCTGGGTCTACTTGGCAGTGGTGCCCCAACATCTTTTATTAATACAGAGTCTAATTAGCATATAATCCTGAGTATATATGTGTACACACTGATCTTATATGTTTAATAAAGCTCATAAGGTATCTTTTATTCTAACTTGTTTCTGTTCTACAGTATCTCGTGAGTGTCCACACAGCAACAGATTGGTGGAAATTATGAGTTTTGGTGACCACTTTACTGTATGCTGTCATTATCAATGCATGCATGTAGATGTTTCATTTCATCCTAGTGTGTGTAATGACTTAAATAATTCAAGGTAAATGTTAAAAAAAACGAATTGCAAACTTTACATTTCATATTTTAGTGAATCTACAGTAGATTTAGCTGACTATAATCTTATAATTAGTCGACTAAAACTAAAAACTATTCAGATGACTAAGTAGAGCTCAGATCCTAGAATCGCCCATGGTCCATAATTCTCTTTTCCACTGATCTTCGTTCCAATCTTTGGGAGCTTTAGCATATCTTAGCTTGTTCCCCTTCCAAAAAGTGGTTTCTTTGCTGCTACTCTTCCATAAAGACCATTCCTGGTCAAGCTTCTTCTGACTGTAGGGCCAGATGCTGCTATTGCCCAAGTGTAAGGGCAGGTCACACTAAATACCGTACTTGCCACTGTAGCCCATAGAAGCTGTTTTTTCTTTTGTGTTTTTAAAAATACAGATGTCCTCTGGTTGTATTCTAATAAAGAGACTGGGAAATAAAGATATGTGGTCATTATACAACTGCTGAAACAATGGTACATCTAATTTAATGGTGTCCTAAGACTTTTGCAAAGTACTGTATGAATGTATAGGACAGTATCAAAACTATAAGTTGTGTGCTGTATGTATTGTCTGGTGCCCGGGGGCATCTGATGCAGTACTGTGGTGGTAAACGAGTACGCTAAGGTCAGGTGGTAATAACACGATGGCACACACACCTCCTGCTGTACTTTCAAGACTTATTCTAACCTATAAAACCTGACTGACATATTAATCAAGTCTCTCCCAATACCTTTCTCTCGCCTGCTGATTCCAGAGCGCCGATTGGATAATGAAAACGAGGCTGGCAGCCAATAAGAGAGGACGACTTCGGTGCTGTCCTAGCAACAGGGCCGCTTCCTTTCAACACCAGCGATATTACAATGTGAATAATGGTGAGTTAATGGCTTTGGAGTGGGGGGCAGGGATACCATAAGTTTCTTTCTCTTTATCCCTCCGACTTCCTCTCTGTTCTGTGTCTGTTCTGCTGCTTAAGCTAGACTTTCTCTTCTCCATCTCTCGCTCGCCCTCCCTTTTCTCACTCGCCTTCTCTCTCTCTCTCTCTCTGTCTCTCTGACTATTTTTTTCGATCTCACCTCCCTCTCAGTCTATTAGCTCCCCTCCTCCCTGATCGCTCTCTCTTGGCTGCCTGTGTGTCTCTGTTAGGGGCACACAGGCGGCTCCTGTTTCATACTCTTAAAGGACCAGCTCTGTGCGGCGCATTTGACAAGGCCAGGAGGATTCTGGGTAACAGTATGCACTCGCTGACCCTGGGAGAGCGAGAGGCACTGCACAGGGAGTAGCTGTGGAGAAACACTCTCACTGACCTTGCTTGGATTGTATGCACACACACACACACACACGTAGTCTTCGTAAAAATGTGTTTTGGGGACTGACATAATCATTACTGTAGCTTATTAATGCTACACCTTAGCATTAACCTTAAAACCAGTAACCAAAACGAAAGATTTTGGCTCTTGGGTTTTTTAGGAGATTTTTTAAAAGCATTTTTTGTGAAATGTCCCCACAAGGTAAAATTGGCAGATCTTTCTATTCTTGTGGGAACATTTGGTCCTCAAAATGATGTATAAACTTGCCACACACACACACAATCTTGGTAAATATATGTTTGGAGACTTTGCATTGACATAATGATTAATCCTAACTGTAACCTTAAGTAACCTCAACCCCAATAACCAAAAGGAACGAGAAAAAAGCAGTTTTCCCTAATAGGACCAGTAAAATGTCCCCACGAGGTACAAAATGGCAGTTCTGTCTATCCTTGTGGGCACATTTGGTCCTCACAATGACATATAAACTTGGCACACACACACACACAAACACACACGTTTGTCATGCTATACTTGTGAGGAATTTCCACTGACCTGAATGACAGTGAAGGGTGACTGTATCAAGTAAATGCTACACCTACCCCTAACCTTAACCTCAGCAAATCATCTGGCTATTTAGGTTGTCAAATAAAATTAGCCATTTTTGTAAAAAAGCTATTAAAGAAGACCTGCAAAACGGTCCTCTCAAGTGAAAATGACCAGTTTTCCTACCATCGTAAGGGCATAAAGTCCCCACAAGTATAACAAGACAAGGTATATGCACACAGTCTTGGCTTATATATGTTTTGGGAACCTTTCATCAACATGATGATTACTGTAGCTTATTAATGCTGCACATACACCTAACCCTAACTTTAACCTTAACCCTAGTAACCAAAAGGCAATATTTTGGCTCCGTAAGTTATTCAAACCTAAGCTACAGTTTATGTATTTAAAAAAGTCTTTAAGAGGACCAGTAAAATGTCTCCACAAGGGTACAAAATGTCAGATATTTCTATCCTTGTGGGAACATTTGGTTCTCACAATGATATATAAACCTGGAACACTCTCACACAAACACACATGGGCTTGGTAAATATTGTTTCTTTTGGTTTTTCAAATCTAAGCTGCAGTTTATGTATTAAGAGGACCAGTAAAATGTCCCCACAAGGTACAAAATGGCAAATCTTTCTATCCTGGGGGAACATTTGGTCCTTGTAATAATATATAAACTTGGCACACACAAACACAAGACTGGCTCTCTGTCATTTGTGGGGACCTTCCACGGAAATAATGATTACTGTTGCTAATTAAACCTAAATCTAACCTTAACTTCAATAACCTAAAGCAAATCTTTTGACTCAAAATGAGCCCACAGTGTAAAAAATGTCAAATCTTTCTGTCCTTTCTGGGAGCGTTTGGTCCTCACAATGATATATAAACTTGGCGTGCACACACAGGCTTGTCAGAGGACGTAGCGGATGTGGAGCGATTCCACCTTACCTCACATTATGTGTTTAAATATATTAAACCAGCAGTCATTTCAAACATAAATAGAAAGCCACACGGCAGCCACAACATATATAAACCTGTCACTGCCAGTCCATGTTCTGCTTGGTTTTGGCAGACCCAAGTAGATGAAGTGACCTTGTTCACTTTGTTTAGGTGCAATTGCGCCACGTTCTGGCCACAAGCTATATGAGCCTTAACACGCAGTCTATGCAGTTTGTACATTTACAGCATTCAGCACATACTCTTATTCAGCGTGACTGACAATTGAGGTGAGCATTTGAGGGTTAAGAACTTTGTTCAGTGGCCGAACAGCGTCCGTTGGCAGAGCTGCGATTTGAACTCACAACCTTCCCAAAAGTAGTCCAGACCCTTAACCACTTTACTGATGACACATTTCCATTCGGTAGGTTTGTGCGAATTTTTTCCACCTCTCAACACCAGGTGTATATAATAAGCAATGTGCTGCTGGATGCAGTTGCCAGATCCCTGTTTTGTCCCACAGAATTAGGACATTGAATCTTTGTCTGTGACTTTGGGCATTTAGGCGTTTTGCATACATTACAACAGGTGCTTTTACACCAGAGGAACTTTTTCATAGTTCTTAGGACCATGCCCCCTTTCTCGCATGTTCGCATCGCAGGAACTGTGTCCCGATTGTAGTTCGACGATTGTAGAATGCCCTGTATAGGGACTTTTTTAGCTCCTACTTCAAGGTAGGGTCTTTTCTCAACACATAGGAACGTAAGTATGCGGCAATTGGTCCAGACGTAGTGAAGCAAATTGAGCTTGTTGAGCTCAGCTGCCATGTTTACATGTGGTAAAACTGTACTCCAGTAGCCATATAAACAACTGATCCTCATGCTAAAATGAAAAATACAAAGACAAAACAAAGACAAAAGGGCTGACAATGAAGTCCAGGCTTTAGTGAGCCTACATGTGACGAAGGAGATTCAATGAGATTTTGAGTCGTCTATCAAAATTCAAATAGCTTACATGACTTTAACGTCACACTGGTGGTGCAAATGCAAACCAAAAAATGCCCTGGAACGAACGTGTTTGTTGGTGGAGCTCTGCAGGGGGTCATTCCTCCCAAATCAGTCCCTAGAACTGTTTGGTCTGAAAGCATACATGCCCCTCTTAAAGACATTCTCAATCATAAATCAATAAGTTAGCATTTGCATGTCGCAGTGGCCTATACACCTTGCGAGATATTCTCCGTTTCTGATTCTGTAGATCATTTTAGGACGGCTGTGACAGGGAAACTATGTGCTGATTCTTAACGGAGTGGTTTGTCTGCATATCTCTGGTCAGAGAAACAAATGCTTAACCTGCTAAAAGAACACTTGCTAAACTTGGCCTCTTGAGACGTCTACTGTAGTGGAGACCTTTCTAAGAAGAAAGTAGTTTCTTGGCAAGCTGACACACTGAATGGCCTTCATTTGAAAGAAAGCATAGACTAAAAAATGTAACTGTGACGACTTGAAATCCAATGGGGGAGTTGCAGTCCAACAGGTATCAGCAGGGCTAGCACAATTGCAATGGGTTCTCTAATAACTAGTTAGCATTTATACCCAGGAGCCCACTGAGAAAGTTGCTAAAAAACAGGACTGCATAAGATGTTGGAAACATTCCTTTGAGATTTTGCTCCATCATGCAGATCCTGCAGATTTTTAGATGCACTTTCATGCTTCTAATCTCCAGTTTGACCACATCATAAAGGTGTTCTATTGGATTCAAATCTGGTGACTAAAGGCTGTCGTAAAACAGTGAACTCATTGTTAAAGGTAATGAAACCATGAGACGACTCCTGTTTTGTGACATGGTGCATTATCATGTTGGAAGTAGCCAAAGATGGGCAAGCTGCAGCCATGTTTGCACAGGGTCAGCAAGAATTCTCAAAAGACTGGCATGTAAGAGCTTACTGATTGGCATTAACAGGTGTTCCTAATAAATGATTAATAAAGAGTAAAGTGTAATTTCCTGTAACGTTTTACAGTACCCCACTCATTTATGATATGAGGTTGTATGTCAGGTAAAGGACCAGGGGATGATCAGTCATTGCCTCAACAGGCCAACAGGTTCATACTGAAATTTTGGACACTTTTCTCATTCTATTGATAGAAAATAGGTTTGTAGAATATTGCTTTTTCATTAGTCAAGTCCATGCCTCAAAGAACGCAGGCTGTCATAATAGACAGAGGAGGAGCAACAAAGTACTAACTGTATTTTTTTGGTTGATGATTTCATATTTTTCCCCTCGTCTCCTCTTCTTGATCTGGAAAAATTACATTAAGTAAAATGATAAAATGTAATTTGTTTGAGGTATGCTTCACAAAGACTTGGTGTCATACATGTGATTTGTTGATTTGTTATGAAGTAAAAGAGCTAGATGGACAATCTTGAAGTATAATTTCTATAAAAAAAGGATCAAGTCAAAACTGTGGATAGAAAAAACGGATTGAATTAAGACAAAAAAGGCATTCTATGAGAATGTGAGGCACTGCAACACAATGTATAGCCATTATTCTGGGCTCTGACCTTCGAACATGTTGACACAGCTTAGAGAAACCTCATGTGAATAACTACGTATTGTCCTTTATCAATGTTAAAATCTGTACACAATGACAGCCTTCCAAATTTTCCATATTAAATTGCTTATTAAAAATTATACAACAGTCAGTTACGACCTTGCAATTATGGCTGCCTGAGAAGCGTTCTCACCTTTTTCCAGCCAAGTTGCTGTCATTTCGCTGAAGCGTTGCCAAATTTGCAAACAAACATGTAACATATATAAATAACACAATAACCCTGATAAATATCTAAATAATAACTATTGTCTAATTCTTAATGAATTTTAGTTTTAGTATTTTTTTTCCTTTCATCTTTTCTTATTTGCACTTTGTATTTCAAACGAACGTTACTGTGTTAAGGTGGGAAGTGTTACCATTTCATAGCAACAACTAATGTGTTGTGGACCTGCTTTTTGGTTGAAGGTATTGTTACTATTAAAGCATATTCAGTATGAAATTCAGGGCTTCCTTGATTTATTTTGTATCTTTATTTTGTGGTAAAAAATGTCATGTAAGAGCAATAAAACACTGGTGATCTTGTGTCATCACGAATAACATAATGGCTATGATTATCTACGGCACTCGCCTTAATTTGGTGCCTGCGACCAGCACACAGCCGTGATGTTATTCTCAATAACCCACTTGCTCTTGTGTTCTGTTGCTTAAATATTCGAATAAATGATTTCATATGTACTGTTTTCTTTATTAATAGTATATAAAAATTGTAGTTTATATTAATGACAATATAATTTCCATTTGGCACCATTTAGTATGCATTGTATGCCATTTGAAATGCCCACAGTTGAAATCAAATTAACACCAGCCCCTTAGTACACTCCTTGACAAAAAAAAAACCTCACCAAGAATGAGTTGTTGGAATTGAATGAGCAAAAGGATATGCTTATTGGGGAAAACTGTACAATTGAAAGCAGGCTGTGTTAAGGCCGCCTCTAGCCTGGATACAAGATGAGATACAGTCGGGAATTGGAAGCAAACAGGTTCCATATAGAATCCTGTGGCACATTTTTCTAACAGGGAGGTCAGAACAGCCCAGATGGTGGGAAATTCATTGAAACGACCATCCTACTTCTCTCAGTCCAATGATGTGCCCCCTCTCAAAATCTGTCAACTGGCCAAACTGTCTTTGAGTGTGTCGTAGAGGCATATCTGGCATTCAACGATCTCTCACCAAGAGTACACTACACAAAAGTATCCCCTGAGAGCCTTTTTATAGGGCAGCAGGCAAGCACTTTTACACCCTCTTGTGGCAAGGTCATGAAAATTACACCTGAGCCAGCCGTATGGTGAATGAACTCCCTTCATTATTAGTTAAACTACTACCACTACTACTACAACTACCCGCTGCCCTGGCAGGAGTCTAAGAATGATCCCAGCTCAGGTGTAGATCCAATAACCAAAGACATGAATTAAATATAGCCCCCAAAAGAGAACAAAGGCTCTAATGAATGCAGCCTTGCTGTGATATATTTGACCATACCCAAGGCTAAGTGCTTTATATTCTGCTATAAATGGACACGTGTACTCCCCTGCCTCAGCTGAATAATATCCTGTTCTTACAGCTACTACTGCAACGTCCTGCTGTTTGAATGGACAATGTTCTCACACTCGTTCATCAGCTCTCAGGAGCTTTGCCAGCTCAGTATGGAAGCGAAACGTTCCTAGAATGTGATGCCCCTAATGTAAGTGATTCAACGAAGACGTGTGGAAAATGTTTCCAAGCTTGATGCCATATCTATAAAGGACACCGAATAGAATCGTCAATTATCTCAGCTAGTCTCAAGAGCTAATGAGAAACAAGCTGAAAGAAAGTGACAAAACAAATCAGCACAAGTAGTTGACTAAATGAATGAAGTTTTCTATAACAAAAAACAAAGGAATATGACATTTAAATTATTTTGTATTACACTATGAATGGCTCATTTGCTTCGTGTTGCTGTGCAGTAACAGGGAACCCAAACAAAGGCCAGTACTTTTGTTTTAATTACATTCATTTAATGCTGAGTGCAATCTTAGGCTGGCTCTAAAATACAAAGAGCTATCATTTTCTGTGGCTGAATCTCTAAAATATTGCGTGCATAACATGCATACCTTGTCAAAATCCTTACCTTTTGTCACATTACAGCCTGGAAATGATAATAAATGAGACTTTTAGCTGTATTGAAACACAACCCTCTACATAATTGTGATTTTTGAAACATTTTGATTAATTATTACAATTTAATTAGTAAAATACCTGGTTTGGTTAAATGATCAGCACCTTTAGAGTAACCATTATCAGCTTACTCAGGCACAACCAGTCACCTTCCTCTGCAAGGTGAAATGAGCAAATATTCCCCAATCAAATTGTACAAAGCTGGTAGACATATTCAAACAGACTGATGACTGTAATTAAAGCATCAGGTGGCTCTACGAAGTCTTAAATCAGAGGGCTGATCACTTTTTTCTTTTTTATTCATTTTCAGGACTATTGATGGTTTTATTGCTACTGGTTTTGAATTCTGGCTGTGGGACAAAAATGTGATTATTTCATTGATATTTACAGCATTTAGCAGACACCCTTATCCAGAGCGACTTACAACTGTTACAATCCAAGCAACTGTGGAATAAGGGTCTTGCTCAAAGACCCCTCAGTATTGGGACTGGAATCCTGGACCTTCTGGAACAGAGTCCAGTACTTTTAACCACTGGGCTACCCCAGTCCGTGTGGTTTCAAAAGGGTAAAAATGACTTCCTAAAAAGCACTGTACATGAGTATGTAGTAAATACAAAGCTTTTGTTATTAACAGACTGCATTTTATTTGAATGACTATAGATAATTTGCAACAAGAAAAGATGAGTGTTGGTAATAATTTTTTTTTGCGTTAATTTGACTGATTTCACAATATGATCCATCCATCTGCTGATGTTAAAACACATACAGTGGTGCTTGAAAGTTTGTGAACCCTTTAGAATTTTCTACATTTTTGCATAAATATGACCTAAAACATCATCAGATTTTTCACATAAGTTCTAAAAGTAGATAAAGAGAAACCCAGTTAAACAAATGAGATAAAAATATTATACTTGGTCATTTTATTTATTGAGGAAAAATGATCCAATATGACATATTAGTGAGTGGCAAAAAAAGTATGTGAACCTCTAGGATTAGCAGTTAATTTGAAGGTGAAATTAGAGTCAGGTGTTTTCAACAATCAATGGGATGCCAATCAGGTGTGAGTGGGCACCCTGTTTTATTTAAAGAACAGGGATCCATCAAAGTCTGCTCTTCACAACACATTTTGTGGAAATGTATCATGGTACAAACAAAGGAGATTTTCTGAGGACCTCAGAAAAAGAGTTGTTAATGCTCATCAGGCTGGAAAAGGTTACAAAACCATCTCTAAAGAGTTTGGCCTCCACCAATCCACAGTCAGACAGATTGTGTACAAATGGAAGAAATTCAAGACCATTGTTTCCCTCCCCAGGAGTGGCCGACCAACAAAGATCACTCCAAGAGCAAGGTGTGTAATAGTTGGTGAGGTCACAACGGACCCCAGGGTAACTTCTAAGCAACTGAAGGCCTCTCTCAAATTGGCTACTGTTAATGTTCATGAGTCCACCATCAGAAGAACACTGAACAACAATGGTGTGCATGGCAGGGCTGCAAGGACAAAGCCACTGCTCTCCAAAAAGAACATTGCTGCTCGTCTGCAGTTTGCTAAAGATCACGACGATGAGCCAGAAGGCTATTGGAAGAATGTTGGCAGGACGGCTTGCCATCATTGATGGAACAATGAATTCGGAATGATATCAGAGAATTCTAAAGGAAAATGTCAGGACATCTGTCCATGAACTGAATCTCCAGAGAAGGTGGGTCATGCAGCAAGACAACGACTCTGTTTCAAAAATTGAGTCAGAAAGGCTTTTTAAAGGCTTTTCATTTTTTTACTAAGTACATTTAGCAGCATGTACATTTACACTTACTTATAATAAATACATCGGTGCCTCTGAAATTGTCGAATTCGGTTCTCGACAGATGATGACTACAAAAATTTGTCTCGGTTCTTGTCATTTGCTCGGTACTCGGAGCACTTGCTTAAACTTATATAAGTCAAGCAGCGTGACTCGTTTCAGCTGAAACTCGATTCACGATTCATGATTTAGGTACACAGTGATTCAGTGATTCAGAATCACAATAGCTCTTTCTCAGTGCAGATCTCCACTATATTTATCATGTATTTCTTTATTTTTACATCTACACTACTGTTTTCTTAGTGCAAATAAATCTCCATGGGTTCTAAAATAGTTTATGATTACAGAAATTACAGGACTGAGTCCTTCGGATCAGTTGCAGGCTGAGCAGTTAGCAGTAGCAGCTTTACCAATAGAGTAGGTGTTTTGCTTTTACTTTTCACTTTCAATCTATTACGCACTAAATTACATGAGATTTTTCAACACTTTATTATAAGATAAGCTTTGTTTTGTTTGTACCAGCTGTAGGTTAAGGTGTTTTAAACACTAAGGCTGTGATAGAGTATAGACTATATTCATTTCACCAGTTCATGATATGTATCTTATGATGGATTGGTTGAACATATCCCCATCATAAATCAGGGAGTTCCTGCACAATACAGCTCCATTAATGCATATAAAGCCTTATACAGGGGGATTTCTGGGTCTGGAACCGATTCATTCAATTTACACTACTCCTTATGAGAAACATTTGCTTGGTACTCGTCATTTTCGGTTCTCGACATGCCGTCTGGGACGAATTAACCACAAGAATCGAGGAACCACTGTATAAGAATAGCGACACTCGAGGCCTTATGTTGGTCGCTTGCTTTCTCAATCTCCAACCCTTCACAGACGATGCTGGAACAAGTTGTCAGTTTCTGACGTTTTCTTTTTGCTGTTTTCACTTTCTCTCCTCACCTCTGCTCAGCAGGAATTCTGCCTGTGGGCTTTTTAATATTCCCAGTGCTCCGGTGTGGCCCAGCTAACACAAGCTGACACCGAAGATTAAGCGCAGATAGTAGGAATGTCGCAGCGCTTTTGTGCCACGTGGAGCACTGCCAACTCAACGTCTTCAGCCCAGAACAGAGAGAACAGGGTGTTTCAGAGGCCCCGGTACAGGGTGCAGAGCAGTATCAGGAGAAGACTTCATTTCTTGTAAACGGACTACCCTGGTATGCACTTTCTAAGAAACTGACCAATTAGAAATGAAAACAAGCTGCAGAAATACGAGATGGAAGTTTGTTACTAGGAAAAGTTGCAAGGGGTTCATTTTTGTATTTGTCATGCACTAGTTTGATGATCAGATTTCTCTCACTATACAGTGCAATCCAACTTCTAATGATCTTCATAATTCTTACGCTTTTGTTTGAAATTCGGATATCCAAAAGCATCGTTAGACCTTACAGGGTTTTATAAACACATTTTTTTTCCTGATACATACACCATTGACAGAGAAGGTTTGTAAAAACTTTGATAATTGCTCATAACATGGCTGTTTATCAAAGATGTAATTGGAATGCATTTCTCTGGAAATGGTGTGTGGGCCACAGTACAAAACTAGCTCACATTTCACGTAGATAACTAGCTCAAAATAACACTGGTACGCAGTGGTGCTTGAGGGTTTGTGCACCCTTTAGAATTTTCTGCAAATAGAATATTTCTGCAAAAATATGATCTAAAACATCGTCAGATTGTTCTACAACCCCAAATCAGAAAACGCCGGGACACATGGAAAATGCATGTGAAAAAAAAACCAAAAACCAAAACTAACACAATGTTTCTTTTATTTACTTTGACTTTTATTTCATGGCAGAGAGTATGAACCCAAGACATTTCATGTTTTGTTGGGTCAACTTCATTTCATTTGATAACAAACATCCATCCGTGCTACATATTCCAAAAAAAGTTGGGACGGGGCTATTTAAGGCTAGCAAGTGGATAAAAAACTAAATCATGATGTGATCACAAACAGGTGTTTCATTACTTTTAATATACAGGTATGCGACCGAAATGGTCGTTGACCAGACATTACCATAGTCACATAGACTTGCTGTTGTAATGTAAATATAAAGGGTATTGTCACAAGGACAAATGATACACAAATGCATCAGAGATACCGCCAAAAACAAGGACCATCCAGACTATTATCAGCTACAAGTCCAAGAGCCATTCTCTGTCATGGGAAGGGGTGGGGTCAGTGACCTTGGTGAAGGTCATACACACTTTTGCAATGCAGCATTAATACAGAAAAGTACACTTAGATTTTAGAGCAGCATTAATTACTTTAAAACGACTCCTCTTCCAGGGACGTCCATGCATTTTTCAACAATACAATGCAAAACAAGCCAAATCAGAAAACGTTAGGACTGAAATATGCAAATCCCTTCCAGCCTTCCAAACATCTGAATAATTTTCTCATGCATTTGTTGGTAAACTGGAGATCCTCTGCCCATCTTTGCATCAAAGACCCTGCCTTTTCTGGATGCTGCTTTTGCACCAAATCATGATTACAATCACCTGTTGAGGTCACCTGTTTGAAATCACATCATTATTTTGATTTATTAATTCATTACTAGCTCTAAATTGCCCCGTCCCAACTTTTTTTGGAATGTGTTGCAGTCCTGAAATGCAGAAATAAATGTTTATTAACAAAGGAATTGAAGTTGACCAGAAAAAGAACACGAAATATCTCAAGTTCATACCGTCTGCAATGAAATAAAAGTCAAAATAATAAGGAACACTGCATTTGTTTTTTAAATTTGCATTTTCCATACCGCCCCAAGTTCTGGTTTGCAGTTGTAGAAAATACATTAATGTACTCTGATAACCCTGTCAAGTGGAAAGCTGTAACACTTAAGAGGTATGATGATGGACCTGATACTTTTGTTTCACAGAAGCCAAAAATGCTTTGATAGATAGTATTACGAACAATACAGACTCAACGAGTCAGTGTGAACCAGCTTATATATATATAGTTATAGATTAGAGAGAATATACAGGTAGTGGGGGACAGACAAAGAGGTACTACTTACAATAGGACAGGCACATACACTTACGAACGCCATTCACGGCTTGTTACAAATTAGCAGTGGATAGTACCAGTGTTATATTGTTATCCTTCATACTTCTTCTTCCAAACAGTTCTGAGCCGCTTAACGTACAGACACGGCACAAACACCGACACGTAGATAATCGCTGTGTGGTGTGCTATGTGTTTTGGAGTCTATCTGATTTATCGTGTTTAATAGATCTAAGTTTAAAAATTAAAAATCTTCCACAGCAGTGCAATGACGGTATGTTTAGATGTCACCACACAGCAGTGAGACTCAGTGGCCTGTTGGTACATCTTCGGCTACATACACTTACACACACAGCCAAAAGTATTGGGACATGTTCTCGCACATGGCCAAAAGTATTGGGACACGCCCTTGTAAGTGGCTAAATGTTTTGGGCTCATGGACACTGCCCTGTAGTTACAGATGTCCCAAAATGCATATTCTATAAGGCAAGCCCAACAACTGAATGTCTTACTTTAGTCATTTAAAAGCCAGAATTCTCCATGGTCCCTGTTAGTAAATCATTTACGTTTTGCATTAGCTATCAAGTTTGTATTAGCTTTTAGCCAAATGGCTTTTATGCACATTTTTCCACCTCATGGAAAGAAAGACATCCCGTCCCAGAGGCTGAGTGATTGCTCTGATTACAGTCAGTACAGTTCAGTCAGTGCATATTTGTTAGGACAGATAGACTTGTAAGCGTTCACAAAGTCCACCCTTCTCTCCATTTGGCTGCACTGTCTTATCTGTTTTCCACACATGACGGGAGTGGAGTAAGAAAGCCCTTGCAGTAAGGGATGGGAGAACCTGCGGTGCCAGCGGTGTGTCTGCACACACTTGGCATTCTGTTGGCGGTCAGAGTTGCTATGGTAACGCCATGGAGATTTTGTTCGCTTGGTGTTTTGTATGCAAAAATGTAGTGTAAGACTCAACCTGAGGGTTTGCTAACTAATCTTTCCAAAAAAACCAAATGCACCTGGTCCAGAGTGATTTGGTTTGATTCAAATTAAGAACGAATCTGTAAAGTTTGGCCCAGACCGTGTTTGAGAAAGATTAGTCAGCTAAGAAGAAAGGGAGGGGAAAAAAAGTTTTTATTAGCACCTTATTAGATCTGGAGAGAGGGATAAAGAAACGTGGAGTAAAGAGGTATTAGCCAGGCCAACAGGAAAAGGAATCGCAGATTAGCGCGATGGCGGGAAGTTCAAAGAAAGATTAAAAGATGAAAAAATGTGAGTGGGAGAGCGAACGAAAGAGCAAGAGGTAGAAAGTGTGAAGGGTGGAACGGCGGGTACTTTTGGCTCTAAAAAGATCTGAGAATGCAGTTGAAGCGAAAAAAGGGTGAAGAAGGGGAAAATCACAAGTTAAAAGAAGGCAAGACGAGGGAAAAGGAGAACAAAACTTCTGTGGAATTAAAGGCTCACAGAGCGAGGAGGCCCATGAGAGGGAGGTCAGACACACAAGAAGACACAAAGCCAGAGAGAGAGAGATAAAGGCTGAGAAAGTAAAAGGGAGAAAGAAGAAAAGAAAACTCCTGCGGTGGAAATGAACCGATGTAAAATGAAAATCTTAGAAACCCGAGTTGATTAAAAAAAAAAAAAAAAAAAGACTTGCAGCTCTGGAAAAACATCAGCCTTGTGGGCTAAAACTAAGAATGAAGTGAAGTGAATTCATTCCAAATGTTTGAGGAAGATTACTTTTCCTTCGCATAGACCACAGAAGCTGGATACAGTGGTGGTGGTGGTGGTGGTGGTGGTGTGTGTGTGTGTGGGGGGGGGGGGACTGTTTGATTTGAGCTTAAGTCTTAACAGGTTACAGCACGTCCACATGGTACAGTACCAAACACTGTAAGAACACTTTATAGGCTGTGGCACTGCAGAGGAATGCGAGGGTTAATGTGTGTGTGTCCTGTATGTGTGTGTGAGGTCCACTACAGTGAAAAAGGGTTTGACATAGCTTAAGAAACATGCAGTTATAATTTTACTGCTTGCCAACGCAGGGTTTTTATATGGCACTACCAGCTGACTGAGCAACCATAAACCTTCCAAGTAGATTCAGAGTGAATTTTTAGAACAAGTAGTAACGCAATGTTTAATTCCACTGCCGGTTATGGGATGCCTACTGTTTCTCCTTTTTTCAACTATAAGGCTTGGATCGTTGACCCACACCACCAAATGGGTACCCTTTCCGTCCCCAGGACATTACACGTATATATGTCATTGCCATAACTAACTATAAGAAACATTTAATTATTAAGCAAAGTGTCCTGCACAGGGATGTAATGGATGCAGTGGGCAATTTAAAGTATTTCATTTAAAACATTACTAAAACCTACCTAGAACACTTAAAAATAGTATTTGTTAGCCATCCCTGGCCTCTAATATTACACTTTGTATTGAAATATAATGATTAAAATCCTTCAGAAATTTTTATTATCATTATTATTATCATTATTATTATTATTATTATTATTAGTGGATCACTCCATATCCCACCTATGATTTAAATATTTTTTTCATAGTAAATCCATAATATTTTGCTTTAAAACACTTATATATAATATATATATAATAATAGGAAATAAAAATCTGTCTTAACTCTGGACATTGTTTCTGTAAAGAGCTGTTCCCCTCAGCAGCCAGTCAGTGCTGCGGATCCATTAGCAAAGGTGAGCATTAAAGAGCAGGTCCATCATTCGTGTGTCACTTCCTGACTGGCCTTGTGCTCGCTTGCTTGTGCTCACGTTTGGACTAGAGGCTGTTCTCGGTAGATGTGTTTATAGACTTTGTGTAACTTACTCGTGTGTGGATGACTTTCTGATACTTATTTGTAATAAGCTGCAAATGGTGTTTGTAAGTATATGTGCCTGTCCTATTGTAAGCAGTACTACTTTACTATAACTATTATACTTTTATACTATTTATACTACTATAACTAATACCTGTAACTATATAAACTGGTTCACATTCACTCGTTGAGTCTCTGTTCCATGTGGCTGATCTTCTGTTTTGTTCATAATACTGTCTATCGATGCATTTTTGGATTCCGTCAAACAAAAGTATCAGGTCCATCATAATTATGTTAATAATGGTGACGTTGGTGTTTTGGTGGATGGGGATAGCTGGGGTGCCATTTATTTCTTGCTTTCCTTGTGTTTGGTGGAGCAACGAAGTGTTATGGTGGCGCTGTATAGCACATCGTTTTATGGCGTAGCTCCTGAGCATGTCACCAAGTCAGTCCACACCCGGCAACATTCTGGGCAATTACGTGCGGATAGATTTGTCTTGAATCTGACTTTCAACTGCCTCCGTCACATCACTTTTATATTTTGCTGACAGCTTAATGCGGCTGTCTTCTTCTGACATTCTTCTGACATTTTCTGTGGATCCTCCCTTATTTCATAGTGTGGAACAGAAATCCTCTCCTCTCCACAGCTATACTCTATCTCACTGTCTCACCTTCCCGTCTGTCCTCAGCAGTGGAATGGAAACTCCTGCCTCTTTGCGTTTCTTTCTGCCAGAGGACATGCATAATGAGATGATTATCATGGAGCTAGTTTTTCGTTCAGACTAAAAGAGCAAATGGAGACTAGATGGTGACTAGATCTAACTGACTTGTTTTTTGCCAACTGACCAGCGTCCCAGCATCCAAAACATATGCTGGTTTTTGCTGGGATTGTCTCTCAGTCAAACCTTCCGACCGGTCAGCTAAAAACTGGGCAGCTTAACAAGGTAGAATTTCATTGCTGGAAAGACATTTCAAGAATGGCAAGGGCGAGAGCTGGGGTTGGCGGCTTTTCGGGGTAAAGTGTACGGAGGGAAATCCGTCCTGCCATCATAGTTGGAGAAAGATGAATTTCCCAAGATAACCCGAGGGTGAGATAATGAGGTCAGATTGTATCATGATTTCTCAGTCTGTTTGTTAGAATATGACTAGAAAATACAGGAAATTTGAATGCAGTATTATAAAGGCCACAGGGACCTCCGGTTACACTTGAGTAAAAGCAGCATCTGGCAACTTCATCGGGATGCCAAGTTTTTCTACAGTTTGAAGAAGCTTGATCTGGAATGGTCTTTTTGGAAGTGTAGCAGCCAAGAAACTACTTTTTCGGAAGAGGAACCAGATGCAAAGGCTAATATGTGCTAAAGCTCACAAAGATTGGAACGAAGCTCAGTGGAAAAGAGAATTATGGAGAGACGAACTCGAGTTTGAAAATTTTGGGTATAATCTTCAAAAATGTTATCTGCTCATATTTCATTGTTAAAACAACAAATCTAATGGTGGCCGTGATGCTGTCTGGCAATGCATTTTTGGCCATCATACCTTCCTCTGAAGCTGTAAGACGCCTGCATGTTGCATTGGGAAAACCGACAAAAGTTGCACCATCTTTTGGTAGTAATGGTGACAGTGGTGGTGGATGGGGATGGCAGGGCGCCATGTATTTCTTTTTTCCCCTGTGCTTCGGCAGTGTGTTATGGTTTTATCACATAACTCTTGAATATGTCACAAAAAGTCAATCCACACCCGGCAACATTCTGTGCAATTACTAAGACTTTTGCACCACGCTTTGTGAAGTGGAGCTGAAGCTGTTGATTGAGACAGGTAATCTCTCGGGTGTGCTTGTTAGTTTTATCCAAGCAGCAACTAGCCTGTCATGGGGATCTCAGCAAGAATGGAAAAGTAGCAAACCTAGATGCCAGTTAAGTTCAGAGAACACATTACACGGAGTGAAAATAAATAGATGCAAAAGCTGCCGGGTTCAACCAGACCACACTGTATGCTTAGCCTTAGGAGTAATCTCCGGACAGGTGCTAAAAGTGAACGAGGGATTACTGTGTTTGGCCTGTGCCGCTTCCAGGTTCCAGAGATGATACAGCTGGAGTAAATGTCATGTTGAAAGAATAGGCAGATGGGTTCAAGAAAAGACCAGCGCTAGGATTAGCGTTCGAGCTAAACGATGCAGTTATCCACAAGAAAGGATGGGGAAAGGACTTGGGTGCATACCTCGAAAAGGATAGAACGCTATTCTTATTCCTTCAAGACGTGGCTTTGCTTGTGTTACGGATTACACTCCTCCAGACTTTCAAAGTTTTTGATCTACAGGAAATTGAGGGCAGGTCTTAAAGGGAAAGCCAGTAGCTGTAGCCTTGTTGGCATTCAGCACAGTTCAAAACTTTCCTGACATCTGGTCCTGTAAGACTACCTGTACGATGACTCAGAATACAGATATTGACTTTGATTTCTGGAAAACCCCAAATTAAAGACTTTGTAATTATAGCCAAGTGCCTCTGGCTGATTCTGTGTGGCAGATATTGAATGTGCAAAATCTGATGATGGAATCCTGGCTTATGTTGCAACAATGTCACCTCGTGCATTGTCCTTTGCATAATGGCCACTTTTGCAGAAATCAAAACCACTTTCCATTCAACCGAAGCCTGACACTGAGTTTTGCATTGCTGTTTTTCTAACAGGTCACGTGACGCTATCGAACAACAATGCGGACGATGTGGAATCGCAAGCGATCGTACAGTGCCCAGCGTGTTTGCATTATAGGTCCACTAAACAAACTACTACAGAAGCGTTTCCTGGTGAACACAGCCTCTGCGTTGCAGTGTTTATGTAGTTCTGTCCCATTTGCAATTTATGGTGTTTATTCTGAGCAAAAGAATGCCTTCATACACACCAGGTGTTCAGGAATCATGCTTTGTAATAACTTCTGATTTCTCAGTTCTTACACACTCATTCAAATCCGTGAAGGGCAGAATGTCCACTTTGTGTGTATGTAAATCATAAGTGGTTACGGGTAACGCAGGTTAACCGAACCATCATCTGACGCTCTTTAAAAATATGTATGCACACACAATGCCTTTTAACTGTTTTGTTTTAGTAAGCCTGTCAACCCATGTTGACAATATGCAATTTATTCAGTGCAGCAGTTTCCGTGTTTTTCATAGCACTTTTCATTTTCGGCTTTCTTCCACCTGCTGACCTGCGACTGATGATAAAGATTACATATGGCAAAATTCACACTAGGTAAACATGACCAAATATTGGCCCAAATGCACATCCAATCAGACGATTTTAATTCCGATCTGGGCCATTTCCATATGTGGTACTGACATCTGATACACATCTGATATGCGGTGATGTGATCTCAGCCTGAACATTCAAATCGTGACTTAATTTGCACTGCATGAACCCCACCTCTTTCGAAAGCCTTGCAGGACATCCCAGAGCAGCTTGATGTAATGGGCTATGAGAACATAACAAACAGCTTTGCTAAATCAAACAAACTGAGAGCTTGGAAATGCCAAATAATGCGTTAACCTGCTCCCGTTGCCAGCCAGTCCAACCCCTACTCATTTTTT
>JAJAGP010005601.1:0-31235 GCA_025084515.1 Ancistrus triradiatus
GTTTAACTCGCTGTGGTGACCCCTGATAAAGGGAGAAGCCGAAAGAAGAAGAAGAAGTATCAGCCACTTCTTTAATGGTCATGTTAAAAAGAGCAGGTTATTCTGCCACGGTCACTTCTTTGGATTAGATCCTTCCTTTTTATTAGGAATCGCAGTTGCAATATTTCATTCATTCATTCATTCATTCATTCATTCATTCAGTTTCTTATCCACTTAATCCTGGACAGTGGGAGAGCCTGGAACTAGCATGCAGCGTTGGGCGCAAGGCAGGATAAACCCTGAGTTCTGAGGACTGTGTGTGTGTGTGTGTGTGTGTGTGTGTGTGTGTGTGTGTGTGTGTGAGACACAGATAAAGCTTTAAGGTAAATGTCTGAACAAGGCTTTGTATAGTAAGTTTTTATCACATCACCTAATATGCTCTTGGTTCTTTGCATGAGACAGAAACAGGTCCGACCTGTCAAAGCACGATGGCATTTACCAGACCTTTGTCCTATCATGTAGCAACATGTTAAGATGTTTTCCAGAACATCCGTGCTTGATCTGGTGGTAGATAAGATTTTTGATCAAGTGCCAGATAAGATGCTAGATATCAAGACCATCTTTGACAGCTCCTAGCTTGTGGGACCACCCTGATTTTTTGGATAATGATGCACATTAGATGGACAAGACAATGCTGTAATGAGGACGTAAATTCAGATTTCTAAAAAAATTATTTCAAATAGAATCAGTATCAAGTGGTTCCTGATATAAATGAGTCCAGCAAGTTCTCCTCGAAAAGTCACGTGGATACATAAGGCTATGTTCACACAGCAGGCAGAGTGGCACAAGTCCGATTTTCTCACCAAATCACATTAGATTTTTGTTTATCTTTTTAATGTGACCTGTATCTCTGCAACTGTTGCACCGCTTCATGTGACCCGATCGTCCAGAAGTAAACAATCAAAATGCAGCCACAGTATCAGCCACTTCTTTAATGGTCATGTTAAGAAACAGCAAGTTGTTCTGCCACGATCACTTCTTTGGTTTGCAACCTTGGCTTCTTGAAATTTTGCTTTTAAGGTTTTTAGTTGACTTTGACACTGCAGCCATGTCCTCCATATCTGTGGAATCACAGTTGAAATATTCATTCATTCACTTTCTTATCCGCTTAATCCTGGACAGGGTTACGGAAAAGCCTGGGACTAGCTGGTAGTGATGGGTGCAAGACATGGTGCCAATCCATCGTAGGGCACATAAGCTCACATACTCATGCACACTCTCACACACTAGGGCCACTTTGGCGTAATCAATTAACCTAAAGCAAGTCTTTGGACTGTGGGAGAAAACTGGAGTACCCGGAGTAAGTCTACACAGACATGGGGAGGACATGCAGACTTCTCACAGACAGGACCCAGGCCTCTCCACCAGGGATCGAACCCAGTACCTTCCCCCTGTGAGGCAAAAGCACTACGCACCGAGCCACTGTGCCGCCCTCATGGTTGCAATATGTGGCTTTTAATTTTGTTTGCACCTAGACATCACACCAAATATTTATGAGGCCTGTTATCTCACTATGCCAATGAAAACCTACCTCGCTGCTCTCATTTTCCCTTCTCCTCAGCGTGTTTATGGGAATTGAGGAGTTTAATGATGTAAATGTCACATGAACTCTGCTTTCTCATTCAGGTCGCGTGGCCTCATATCGGATATGTATCCAATCCGGGACCACAGATGAAAGTGGCTCAGGTTGGAGTGGAAAAGATCAGATTTGTGTGTCCACACAGCTCTGAAAAAAAAAACAGATATGGGTCACTTCAACCTGGTAATGTAAACGCAGCCTAAAGATCTTTAACAAGGGTGAGCTTGTTTTTGTATTTGTGACTTTTATACAATCTAGGGGTTAAAGGCAGGCAGGGAGAGGGACATCTTTCTATGCATGAAAAGCAAAATGAAAACGAATCAGCACGGAGTTCTGAGGAATTGTGTATGGGTGTGACAGAGGTAAACTTTGTTTTTGTATAGTACATTTTTATCACAACACCTAATATGGTCTTGGTTCTTTGCGTGAGACCGAAACAGCTCCGACCTGTCAAAACACGATGAAATTTACCAGACCTTTGTAAGATGTTTTTCAACACATCCGTGCTTGATCTGGTGCTAGATAAGATGTTTGATCAAGTGTTAGATACAGTGGGGCAAAAAAGTATTTAGTCAGCCACTGATTGTGCAAGTTCTCCAACTTAGAAAGATGAGAGAGGTCTGTAATTTTCATCATAGGTACACTTCAACTATGGGAGAAAAAATGAGAAAAAAATCCAGGAAATCACATTGTAGGATTTTTAAAGAATTTAATTGTAAATCATGGTGGAAAGTAAGTATTTGGTTACCCACAAACAAGCAAGATTTCTGGCTTTCACAGTCCTTTAACTTCTTCTTTAAGAAGCTCTTCTGTCCTCCACTCGTTACCTATATTAATGGCACCTGTTTGAGCTTGTTATGTGTATAAAAGACACCTGTCCACAGCCTCAAACAGTCAGACTCCAAACTCAACCATGGCCAAGACCAAAGAGCTGTTGAAGGACACCAGGAAAAAAAACTGTAGACCTGCAAAGAAGAGTGAATCTACAATAGGCAAGCAGGTTGGTGTGAATAAATCAACTGTGGAAGCAATTGTAAGGCACACAAAACCATTGATAATCTCCCTCGATCTGGGTCTCCACGCAAGATCTCATCCCGTGGGGTCAAAATGATCAAGAGAACGGTGAGCAAAAATCCCAGAACTACATGGAAGGACCTGATGAATGACCTGCAGAGAGCTGGGACCAAAGTAACATGGCTACCATCAGTAACACACTACGCCAAGAGGGACTCAGATCCTGCAGTGCCAGTACATGTCAGTACAAGTCAGTACAGGTTGGAATGGAAAGATTAGATTTGCGTGTCCACACAGCTCTGAAAAAAAAACAAAACAGATATGGCTCACTTCAGCCTGGTAATGTAAATGTAGCCTAGAACTTGTTTTTGTTTTTGTGACTTTTATACAATCTAGGGGTGGATTAAATGCAGGGAGAGGGACATGTTTCTATGAATGAGAAGCACAACAACAACTAAGCAGCACGGAGTTCTGAGGAATTGTGTGTTTTTGTGACAGAGATTAAGCTTCAAGGTAAATGTCAGAACTAGGCTTTGTCTAGCACATTTTTATCACACCACCCTGATTTTTTGTATAATGATGTCATGCACATTAGATTGGCAAGACAATGCTGTAATGATGATATAATGTTAATAAAAAAATCAATAAAAATTCCTCTCAATCTGGATCAGTACCAAGTGTTTCCTGAGACTCCACTCAGATCCATGACAGTGTCAAGCAGGTTCTCCACGAAACATTACCTACATACATAAGGCTATATTCACACAGCAGGCAGAGTGGCCCAAATCCGCTTTTCCCACCAAATCAAAATCAGATTTTTCTTTGTAGCCTGTTCACACTGTCTTTTTAATGGGACCTGTATCAGACGTCTGTCTGAATGGTTCAGGCTCTGCAACTGTCGCACCGCTTCACGTGACCCGATTGTCCAGAGGTAAACAATCAAAATGGAGTCACAGTATCAGCTACTTCTTTACTGGTCATGTTAAAATGACCAGGTTATTCTGCCACGGTCACTTCTTTGGTTTGCGTCCTTGGCTTATTTAAACTTTTTCATTTTCCTTTGACACTGAAGTCATGTCCTCCATTTCTTTAGGAATCACAGTTGCAATATTCATTCATTCATTCATTCACTCACTTTCTTATCTGCTTAATCCTGGACAGGGTTCTGTTCAAAGTTGAATGTGCTGACAACAAAATCACACAAAAATCATCAATGGAAATCAAGTTTATTAACCAATGGAGTCCTGGATTTGGAGTCACACACAAAATTAAAGTGGAAAAACACACTACAGGTTGATCCAACTTTGATGTAATGTCCTTAAAACAAGTCAAAATGAGGCTCAAAATGATTGTGTTTGGCCTCCACATGCCTGTCTGACCTCCCTACAACGCCTGGGCATGCTACTGATTAGGTGGCGGATGGTCTCCTGAGGGATTTCCTCCCAGACCTGGACTTAAGCATCCGCCAACTCCTGGACAGTCTGTGATGCAACATGACGTTGAAGGAAAGAGCGATACATGATGTCCCAGATGTGCTCAGTCCGATTCAGGTCTGGGGAATGGGCGGGCCAGTCCGTAGCTTCAATGCCTTCGTCTTGCAGGAACTGCTGACACACTCCAGCCACATGAGGTCTAGCATTGTCCTGCATTAGGAAGAACCCATGGCCAACCACACCAGCATATGGTCTCACAAGGGGTCTGAGGATATCATCTCGGTACCTAATGGCAGTCAGGCTACCTCTGGCGAGCACATGGAGGGCTGTGCGGCCCACCAAAAAAATGCCACCCCACATCAATACTGACCCACTGCCAAATCAGTCATGCTGAAGGATGTTGCAGGCAGCAGATCGCTCTCCCCGACGTCTCCAGACTCTGTCACGTCTGTCACGTGCTCAGTGTGAACCTGCTTTCATCTGTGAAGAGTACATGGCGCCAGTGGCGAATTTGCCAATCCTGGTGTTCTCTGGCAAATGAGCACAACCCCCATCTGTGGACGTCGGGCCCTCATACCATACTCATGGAATCGATTTCTAACCATTTGTGCAGACACATGCACATTTGAGGCCCGCTGGAGGTCATTTTGCAGGGCTCTGGCAGTGCTCCTCCTGTTCCTCCTTGCACAAAGGTGGAGGTAGCAGTCCTGGTGCTGGGTTGTTGCCCAGTATTGGCCTGTCTCCTGGCCTCCAGCCTCTGGACACTACGCTGACAGACACAGCAAACCTTCTTGCCACAGCTCGCATTGATGTGCCATCATGGATGAGTTGCACTACCTGACCCACTTGTGTGGGTTGTAGAGTCCATCTCATGCTACCACGAGTGTGAAAGCACCACCAACATTCAAAAGTGACCAAAACATCAGCCAGAAAGCATAGGTACTGAGAAGTGGTCTGTGGTCCCCACCTGCAGAACCACTCCTTTATTGAGTGTGTCTTGCTAATTGCCAATAATTTCCACCTGTTGTCTATTCCATTTGCACAACAGCATGTGAAATTGACTGTACAATCAGTGTTGACTTCCAAGTGGAGAATTTGATTTGACAGAAGTAAGAAGTTTGAGTTACTTTGGAGTTATTATTGTGTTGTTTAAGTGTTCCCTTTATTTTTTTGAGCAGTGTATATTGTCTTTGTAGTGTATTCAGTTGAATATGGGTTGAAAAAGATTTGAAAATCATCGTATTCTGTTTTTATTTAATTTTTACACAATGTCTCAACTTCATTGGAATTGGGGTTGTAGACGTCACGGCATGTATTTGAGTTCTGGTATCTCACTGTGCCAATGAAAACCTCCCTCATTGCTCTCATTTTCCCTTCTCCTCAGCGTCTTTATGGCAAATGATGAGATTAATGACGTAAATGTCGCATGAACTCTGTGTTCTCATTCAGGTTGCATTGCCACATATCCAATCCAGGACCACAGATGAAAGTGTCTCACGTCAGAGTGGACAAGATCAGATTTGTGTGTCCACACAGCTCTGAAAAAAAAAAATGGGTCACTTCAGCCTGGTAATGTAAACGTAGCCTAAAGATCTGTAACAAGGCTGAGCTTGTTTTTGCAACTTTTATACAATCTACGGGTGGGTTATATGCAATGAGAGGGACAAGTATCTATGAATGAGAAGCACAGCTAAAACTAATCAGTTTTGAGGAATTGTTTGTGGGTGTGACAGAGGTTAAGCTTCATGGTAAATGTCAGAACGAGTCATGGTAAAGTAAATTTTTATCACAGCACCTAATATGCTCTTTGTTGTTTACATGAGACTGAAACAGCTCCGACCTGACAAAGCACGGTGGAATCGAACAGACCTTTGTGCTATCCTACAGCAACGTTAATAGCACCACCCTGAGTGTTTGTATAATGATGCCATGCACATTAGATGGACAAGACAATGCTGTAATGATGAAATAAAGTTAATTAAAATAAAATAAAAAATTCTTCAGTACCAAGTTGATAATGAAACTCCACTCAGATACATGGCAGCGTCTAGCAGGTTCTCCTCGAAAAGTTACGTACATACATAAGGCTACGTTCACACAGGAGGCAGAGTGGGCCAAATCCGATTTTCTCTGCAAATTGCTTCAGACTTTTCTTTGTAGGCTGTTCACACTGTCTTTTTAATATGACCTGTAAACAATCAAAATGGAGCCACAGTATCAGCCACTTCTTTAATGGTCATGTTAAAAAGAGCAGGTTATTCTGCCACGGTCACTTCTTTGGATTGCATCCTTGGCTTCTTTTGACACTGCAGCCATGCCCTCCATTTCTTTAGGAATCACAGTTGCAATATTCACTCATTCATTCATTCACTTTCTTATCTACTTAATCCTGGACAGGACACTTAATCCTGGTCCGAGTTAAGGGTGGTCCTATTGCTGAGAGTGGGGTCATCCTGTAGTTTCACTCGGACTACCTCTACTGCCTCAGCAACTGGAACGCACGTGAAGAGAGATGTGACATCAAACGAGACCATTGTTTCATCCGTCTCCACATGACGTCCCTCACCTATCCACGAAATCCATGGTGTTCTGGATGTGATGGTCGCGTGCTGCCCTTTTTTTGGGGCCTACCAACGGGTTGAGGATCGATGCCAGAAACTTAGCGATGTTGTAGTCACTGAGTGATCATACACCACAATGGGCCGCAATGGCACATCCTGTTTATGGATCTTAGGGAACCATTACAGATTAGGTGTAGCCTCCCCTAGGTTATAATCTGTGGTTACAGAGGGCGGTCATAGCATTGTCTGTTATAAAAGCTTCAGACATTCTATTCACTTATTCTTAGACCCACTACCAGGATCTCGTTTCAGGGGCTCATAAGTGTTAGTGTCTCTAAAGAGAGTCATCACTTTCTCATGATAGTCTGTCTGGTTTAATAAAACAGTGCACCTGCCTTTGTCCGCTGGAAGGATGATGATGTCATTATCCTTACTGAGAGTCACGAGTGTATTCCTTTCCTCTCTGCTGATGTTGGACGGCGGTGGCTTTGCATTGCTAAGGCAGGCTGAAGCTTACATTCGCAGTTGTTCTGCTTCCATGTCCGCAATGTTGTTGTTGCGGATTGCTGTTTCCGTGTCTGTAATCAGTTCCACTAGTGGTATTTGCTTTGGTGTCACAGCAAAATTCAGCCCCTTAGCAAAGATGTCTTTCTCCGCCTGGGTGAGTTGTCTGTCAGACAAGTTCTTCACACACTTGTCCACATCAACAGGTTGTGTCTGTCCTCCATCTCTCTTCCAGCCTTTGAGAATCTGAACAATCACATCTGGACAATTGAGACGCATCTTTGCCAAACACCGCGTCTCAGTGGCTTTCAAACCCCAAAACACGCTACCCCAGAAACTGGTCCACCCCAAGGATCGGGTCCCCCAGCACAAACAGAGTAATGTAGTGTACGCTGTTAAGTGCCGGGAGGATTGCCAGGAATTGTACATCGGGGAAACAAAACAGCCACTGGTGAAACGGATGGCATAACATAGAAGAGCTACATCATCAGGTCAGGACTCTGCAGTTTACACCCACCTACAGGCCAGTGGCCACGCTTTCAAGGATGATGACGTGCAGATCCTTGATAGGGAGGAACGATGGTTTGAACGCGGAGTAAAAGAAGCCATTTTTGTTAAAAGGGAACGTCCATCCCTGAACCGAGGAGGGGGCCTCAGTGTACACCTCTCACCATCTTACAACGAAGCCATCACAGCCCTTCCCCAATTCTGTGTGAATGGCACACGTGGCCATTGTTGTTAACGGCTATCTGCATATTAAACTGATCACCGGTCCCATTGTTATGCAATGGTGCTGGTACCAGTCGTTATGCAAATGTGCTGTATATAAGATTGGGGAAGTTTTCCAACTAGCTGAGACTGAAGAAGTCACTTAGATGAGTGATGAAACGTTTCTCCAACAAAATCTATGTCCAGATGAACAGATTCAACTTCTGGGGTAGGGTAGATACGCATGCACAAAAGGACCAATATAGCGGGGTGCAAACTTCCTGGACTCGACGTGAAGCGGAATGTTGCGTGCCAAGAGCCAGACGCATTGGCCAGGAGTGAAGGTGGATGCCGGTCGTCGGTGGCAATCAGCGGAGCGTTGGACCGCTCCATGGGCCTTGAGGAGGGCTGCCCTGGTGGTCTTCCAGGTCTTCTGGCAGTGGCGCAGATGGTGAGCAACAGAGGGGACCACCACCTCAGGTTCCAGGTCCGGGAAGAGGGGCGGTTGATACCCCAGGGAGGCCTCGGATGGGGAGAGGCCCGTGGCGGAATTGGTCAGCATGTTGTGGGCGTACTCGGCCCACGCCAGCTCGGAGCTCCATTTCTTGGGGTCAAGGTTGAATCCCATTTCAGGGGCTGCATTAAAAACAAGTAGATATAACTGAAATTCTAGGTAGATGTAATTGAAAAAGAGATTATTAGTTAACAAAGAAATAGGCTACATTTACTAAATGTTTTAAAGTGAATTTATCCATACTGGACTAGCAAAATAAATTAAAATAAATCCTTGATTTACTGTATTTATAAATAAAACCAGATGTAAACAAAGCAGTTGAACACAAATTTATATTTTAATTGAATGTTTATTCCACCAGTACAACATGACAGTAGGAAACTTCAAACTGGCTTACTTTGCAAATGACATTTAACATTGTCCACACTATTAAAACAGTTAGCTCAATTGCACTAAGCAATTTCAGTTAGCTGAATTTCAGTTAGCTGGATTTCACTTAGCAGTCTCTCAAATATGACAAATACAGTTAGCTGACTTAAACTAAACCATCTTTCAATCATGGATGAAATACAGTTACCCGAGTTGAACCAAGCAGTCTCTCAAACATTCAAAGATTCAAGATTCAAAGATCATGGGAGTAAATGCCAGTAAACAGAAGGGGGTTAATCTAAGTCTCAACTTATATAATAAGTGTTGCAATTTTTACAGCTTAATTTACAACCAGGTTTATTCTTTCCATTGAGCATGTGAAAATGTCCATGTGCTGAGAGCGGGCTGAACTGAACTCTATCTTCAGCATGCACCAACCACCTACTATCATTAACACCACCTCCTTGTTTCTACACTCATTGTCCATCTCATCTTATAGATGCACTTTGTAGTTCTACAATTACAAACTGTAGTCCATCTATTTCTCTACATACTTTGTCAGCCCCCTTTCACCCTGTGCTTTAGTAGCTAGGACCACCACAGATCAGGTACTGTTTAGGTGGTGGATTATTCTCAGCACTGCAGTGACACTGATGTGTTGGTGTCTGTTGTGCTGGTATGAATGGATCAAACACAGCAGTGCTGCTGGAGTTTTTAAACAGTGGGTTCATGCACTATGCACTGTATTAGACACAGCTGCCTTATTGCTCCACCCTTGTAGGTGTAAAGTCAGAGACAGTAGCTCATCGGTTGTTGCACATTTTGAATGAATCATCTTCTGATCCTTCATCAGTGCCCACAGGATGCTGCCTACAGTATGCTGGTGGCTGGACATTTTTGGTTGGTGGATTATTTTCAATCCAGCAGTGACACTGAGGTGTTTAATAACTCCAGCAGCACTGCTGTGTCTGATCCACTCATACCAGCACAACACACACTAACACACCACTACCACATCAGTGTCACCGCAGTGCTGAGAATAATCCACCTCCCAAATAGTACCTGATCTGAGCTGGTCCTGTGGGGGTCCTGACCATTACAGATCAGAGTACATTGTAAATATTATTTATATAAATAGAAAACAGAGTAAATGGGACTAACAAAGTACTGTACGTACAGAGAAGCAAATGGACTACAGTCTGCAATTGTAGAACTACAAAGTGCATCTATATGGAAAATGGAACTGATAAAAATGAACAATAAGTGTAGAAAAAAGGAGGTGGTGTTAATGAAGTACATGGTCAGTGCATGGCTGAAATGCACCAAGAACATTGTCACTTTACATTAAAGTTTCACAAGAGTAAAGAATACCAGTCCAAAATGCAGTTGCACATTACAACAATGTAACAGCTAAGTATTCACATAAGTGCTTTGCCAGTGAAAAATTCCCTTAGCATGACAGCATCTTGCTGAACCCTATTTGGCAACTATGCACGCAGGTAATTTTTCAGTCTCTGCACCTTGGTTCAAATGTTTCCAGGATCCAGCTGTACTTGCATGTTTGTGATCTTGTCTAAATAAAACTGGTTAAAACAAACAATATTAAAAATCTGTAAAACTATTTATTGTACTGACCTCAAAGTCCTTGATCAAGGCACTTGCATCTTCTCCCAGAGATCGATGAGACATCGGATAATGACTTCTCATGCTTGCTGAATGGGAATTCTACTCTACAAAACAGTAGTTCAACATCTAACAAAATGCATCACTCAACAATAAAGAAATGAGAACCGGAGGAAGCCAATTCCGATGGATGAGTATACAGTGGGGCAAAAACGTATTTAGTTAACCACTGATTGTGCAAGTTCTCCTAGTTAGAAAGATGAGAAAGGTCTGTAATTTTCATCATAGGTACACTTCAACTATGAGAGACAAAATGGGGGAAAAAAATCCAGGAAATCTGTTACGGGTCTGCCAAAATGGAATAAAGTGAACCCTAAAAGAAAAGGGTTTTAAGACCCAAAATGCAGTTAGCTCCAGATGGAATTAGTGAACCAAAATCATGATTAAGGATATTCAAAAAGAGAGTGCTAAATAATGAACACACTTCCAATGATAGCACAGCATGGAATCGAACCCTGAACAACAGCATCAGAGTATGTGACTTTAACCATCAGACCACAGCAGGACTACATGAGACATGTACACAAAACGGGGATTTAACTCTAACTGAAAACCCTAACTCCGCCTAATGCGAGCTCAAAAATAGGGAAAAGTAGTGAATGGACAGATTAAACACGATCGCCATTAACTGTGCTTAAATAAGGAAAGGTGTGGCAAATGTGAAAGAAATCACTCAGAAAGGGAAAAGAGCGATCGCTGTCTCTCTCTTTCACAGAGACTGCACATGCGCCCAACCGACAGCTCGGGAGAAAGGGAAAGTGGTGACGGGCTGTGACGTAGGGCTCGCGGGCTCCCGAAGCGAGTCACGGTTCTACGCATGCATGCGCGAGGTACAAGCTTGAGCGTGCACGATGCTGGCCTCAGTACCGCACATGCACAGCATGACATGGATGCGGAAAAGCGGAACGGGGCTGAAAAGCGACACAACGTTCCAAATAATTACAGCGCGAGCGAAGCACCTACCTTCCACTCAAGAATGGGGAACATAAACACAAATAAAGAAGCAGGAATGGCTACGGGATAAGAGGGAGGTGCTCCAGCCGCCGCAGCCGCGGGTCTAAAACGACAGGTGATGATGGAGCATAGGGAACGCGAACGAAGGATCCTTACCCTGCTCTAGCGTCTACTGCCCTAGCGTTACCATCCGGTCTCCCGACCGTTCTGTTACTGTTTCTCTTTTAAAGAAACAGCTACCATTATCCCTAACAAGGCCAATTACTGGCGAGCGTCCACTGCAGCACGACTGAGCCAGGTGAGGGCTCCGATTGATGATGGTACTCCCATCACAGGTGATGGTGCGACACCAACTGAGCTCAGGACGGACTTTATATGCCTGAGTCAGCAGGTGTTGCCCATAAAGCAATCAAGCAGCTTAATTGGATATACGTGTGATCGCATAATAACGCGATCACTGTCAGGGTCTCAACCTGAGGAAAAGCAAGCCAACGCTACCTCTTAGCATGAGAAACAGGTAAGACCCGTAACAAAATCACATTGTAGGATTTTTAAGAAATTTAGATCATGGGGAAAAATAAGTATTTGATCACCCACAAACAAGCAAGATTTCTGGCTCTCACAGACCTGTAACTTCTTCTTTAAGAAGCTCTTGTGTCCTCCACTCGTTACCTGTATTAATGGCACCTGTTTGACCTCGTCATCTGTATAAAAGACACCTGTCCACAGCCTCAAGCAGTCAGACTCCAAACTCAACCATGGCCAAGACCAAAGAGCTGCTCAAATACTATATACTGCTCAAAAACTAAAGGGAACACTTAAACAGCACAATAACTCCAAGTGTTCCCTTTATTTTTAATTTTTTTTTGAGCAGTAAATATATACATATGGTTTTTATGATACAAACATAAAATAATTAAATAAGAAGACTGTGAAATGCAAAAAACTCGTGTATACTGTAATACTAAGGTTAAAACTACAGTTTCTGAATGCAAGCTGTTATGTGAGTTACAATGTCTTATGTGAAAAATCAATTAGTTATTTAGAGCATTTTAATTTCTACTCGAGGAAAATTTACGTGTTTGAGTTGTAATCAGCCATTTCAACTGAACTCTGAGTCCACCTCGTTGCTGATTGTATTTTGTTTTTTGTAGTTATATATTTTTTCCACAAGGTGGCAGGTGAGTGAAAGTATCTGAATGATTTCAGTATGGAATTCATTCTTTCATTCATTTTCATACTTGCTTAATACAAATCAGGATTAACCTGAACTGGAAAGAGATAATAATCTCTTAGTTTTTCACAAGTAGGACAGTCCATTCATGCCAAAGCAGATTTCTAGCTATGCTGCTATAGCTAATGCTGCCGGGGTCTCATGCTACACTTGGCATCAGTGATTGACATGGCATCAGTGATTGTTAATAGACACTGTGCTCTTAATCAATAACTAATTACATTTTCTGTTTTCTCTCCGAGCTGTGTTCCGGCAGTTCCGGCCCCACACATGATGTACATCTGATGGAGCTCCACTGTGCAAATTCACATTGATTCGACCATGATCCATGACTTTAGGTTCGCGCATTCGATTTATCATCATACCGGGCCATTTAATGTCGATGTGCATAACTGCACATTCTATTCGAACTTGACTAATGACTTAGTTCGCTCTGATTTATCATATACCCCGGCCACTTAAGGTCGATGTGCATTATTCACATTCTATTCGAACTTGACTCATGACTTTAGTTCGCTCTTAGATGATCATTCTACGGCCGCCCCAAGGAGGTTGGGTCCCCTTGTTGAGTCTTGGTCCTCCCAAGGTTTCTTCCTAGAAAAACTAGGGAGTAGTGTTTCCTTGCCACTGGTCGCCCTAGGCTCGCCTCATTTGGATGGGACCGTAGTTAATTAGGGAGATTAATATAAACTTGTAAAGTTGCTTTGAGGGAACAATGCTCCATGTAAAAAAGCGCTATATAACCAATCTGACTTGACTTGACTTGATTTCTGGGAGTGATTTATTTTGGAACTGAATCAGAATCAGAATCAGAATCAGAATTCTTTATTGTCATTATACCGGGTATAACGAAATTAAGGTGCCCTACTTTGCGGTGTAAACAGACAAGAAAAGAAAAATAGAAGAAAAATTACAGAACATATCCTTCACAAAAGAAACCGTAGAAAAATATAAAAAAACTAGTTTAAAAACACAATGATAAGAAACCAAAAAAACACAGCAACATAGATTGCACACAAAAAATGAATAAATAAAGAAATTGCACATTTCCCTAGTAACATTGAAAATGTAGAAAATGTAAATGTTTCATAGTCCCATATTTTATTTACAAATAAAACGGATTAAATAGAGTTATAATGAGTTATTTAGAGCCCAAACTGCTGTGGGGTAAAAGCTATTCCTGAGCCGGTTGGTCCTTGTTTTAATTGAACTGTAACGTCTACCTGATGGTAGTAGCTGCAATAGTTGGTGAGAAACATCCATAATAATTTTGTGGGCTCTCTAAGACAACGAGAGCTGTGTAGATCCTCCAGGGTTGGTAGAGAACACCCAACGATCTTTTCCGCAGACCTCACAATCCTACGTAGTTCTTTTTTGTGTGCTGCTGTGCAGCTGGAGAACCACACACAGAGTCCCTGAGTGAGGATGCTCTCTATAGTGGAACGATAGAAGGACACCAGCAGTCTCTGATTAATGTTGTTCTTCCTGAGAATCCTCAGAAAGTAGAGTCTCTGATGTGCCCTCTTTGTAAGTTCCTTGGTGTTCACACCCCAGGTGAGGTCCTCCTCGATATGAATACCCAGGAAGCGAAAATATGTGACTCTTTCTACACAACTCCCATTGATGGTTAAAGGTTGGATTTCTTTTCTCACCTTTCTGAAATCAATGACTAGCTCCTTGTCTTTGATGTGTTCAGACATAGGTTGTTGTCTGTGCACCATAATGACAGCTGTTCCACTTCGTCCCGGTAGGCTGTCTCGTCATCTCCGGAGATGAGTCCCAGAATGGTAGTATCATCTGCGAATTTGACTATGGTGTTGCTGGTGTGAGCAGTAGTGCAGTCATGAGTGTAGAGGGTGTAGAGCAGGGGATTCGTGCTGAGGCTAATGGGTGTAGAGGTGTGATGTCCTACTCTAACCCTTTGTCTGTGCCCAGTCAGGCAGTCTTTGATCCATAGACAGTTGTGATAAGGCAGACCCAGGTCCAACAGTTTGCACATCAGTCTGTGGGGGATAATGGTGTTAAAGGCAGAGCTATAATCCACAAAAAGGAGCTGGGCGTAGGTTCCCTGCTGTTCCAGGTGGTGTTGGGTTGTGTGAAGGGCAGTAACTACTGCATCTTCTGTAGATCTGCCAGCCCTATATGCAAACTGATATGGGTCGAAGTTGGATGGAAGAAAACAAAGGATGTGATTTCTAACCAGTTTCTCAAAGCACTTCATTACCACCGGTGTTAGAGCAACCGGCCGGTAGTCATTAAGGCTGGTGATCTGAGGTTTCTTTGGAATCGGGACTATAGCTGAGGATTTTAAACAGGCTGGAATGATCGACTGTGAAAGTGACCTATTAAAGATCCTTGTGAGAATCCCCGCAAGTTGATCAGCACAGTCTTTCGGCACATGCCCAGTAATACCATCCGGGCCTGCAGCATTTTTAGGATTGGTAGACTTTAATGTGCGCCTTACCAGTTCCTCCTCCACAGTGAGGGTAAAAACGGTGTTACTGCTGACAGTCGGGTGCAATAAAACGTTTTCCTGCGGCTCCTCAAAGCGTGCAAAGAAGATGTTAAGCTCCTCCGCCAGCGTAGCATCCCACGACTGTTCTTGAAGTTTGTGAGGTGCTGTACTGCCTGCCTGACTTGCCTTGTGTTGTTACTTTCTAGGTGCTCGTCAATTCTTCTTTTGTGGTCAGCCTTTGCCTTCCTGATGCCTCGTTGCAGGTGGAAACGTGCCGAAACAATAGAGGGCCCTGTCACCAGATTTGAAAACGGTGTCCTTTCTTTTAGCAGCAATTGGCACCCTTTGGGTCATCCATCGGGTTTGATTGGGATATTTACTCGGATGGTTTGTCCACTGTGACATGTCAGAGCAGTTCTTGATGTAGATAAAACACTGTCTGTAAACACATCCAAGTCCTGATCTTCAAAAACATCCCAGTTTGTAGTGCTGAAACATCCTTGCCAGTTGCTGAGAGGCTCCCTCAGTCCTGTTGTAATGGTTCTGGTTTGAACATGAGCACTTTCTGAGGGGGGGTATAAGATGGGATTAAAAACAAGGCCAAATGGTCAGACTGACCCCAGGTGTGGAATGGTTGTAGCCCGGTAACCCATTTTGATGTTGGTACACCTTGTCCAATGTATTCGCTCCCCTGGTAGCACACTTCACATGCTGGTAGAATTTGGGGAGCACTGCTTTTAAATCCACATGGTTAAAATCCCCCGCTATGATATGTATGGCGTCAGGATACTGGCTTTGTTGTTGGTTAATGCTACCATACAAAAGTGCTAGCGCCAAGTTAGCATTAGCATCTGGTGGAATATAAACAGCAGTTAGCATAACCACAGTAACCTCCCTCGGTAGGTAAAAAGGTCTGCATTTAACAATTAAAGAAATTGCATACATGACTTTTCTCACCTTACAAAATGATGGAGGTAAACATTACATTAATACAAATACATACGCACATAACACAGTTTAATTGTTTATTGTTAAAATAAAAAATAAATAAGACAGAAAAAAATGGAGTGAGGTAAAATTGTTCCATTCTATCGTTCCCCCGCTGATAAAACATCATCATCAGACTACGGGCTTCAGTCCTAACAGTCTATTAACAGAATTTCCCAATAACTGTTTATTATACAGAAAATGAACACAAATATATAAATCGATCAGCTTTAATTTATAAAAAAGAAAGTTTATTTCAATTCAGTAAATAAAATGAATCTGATTTATAAGGTAGGCTGGTACTAAGATACACTATTCTACCAAAAGAATAAAATCAGAGCGAGATCCCAGTGTTATAACAAAAGTCCAGGATCCGTTATAATTTCCATAAATTAGTTAGATAAAGTTCTTAATGTGAATGTCATGAGTCAGAAATGTTAAAGTTAGAGTTCTAGATCATTAGCAGCTTGGTCGGGACTGTGGTAGCCTAGTGGTTAAAGTACTGGACTCTGGACCAGAAGGTCCAAGGTTCAAATCCCACCTCTGCTAAGCTGCCACTGTTGGGTCCTTGAGCAAGGCCCTTAACCCACAACTGCTTGGATTGTAAGATTGTACCAATTGTAAGTCGCTCTGGATAAGGGCGTCTGCTAAATGCTGTAAATATAAATGTAAATGTAAATGTTAATAAGAGCTGGACTTAACAGATCCATGAATGAAGCTCCGATCAGCCGTTGATGGTGTTAATGAAAGACGACGAGTTTAACACCAGCAAATGATGTGAAAAAAATCAGAGAGAATGGAGCTGATGGAACCAATGAAGCTGCTGAAGCTATATAACTCTCCCATAACATTTCTGACTGATCCATCAAAATCAAACCCAGCTAGAAGGTGATTCAGTACATTTTTGTTGATGGGACTAAAACTGATCTTCAGTCTCGTTGCTCTTCAGTTGAGCTGTGAATCCATTAAGAGTCCAGGACCTTTGATTTACTCTACTGACTTTGTTTCTCTGCTCTTTCCAGCTTAAATCCAAATCCTGGTTTTTAAGGGTGATGAACCTCGGCTCATTGGAACTATCAGGCTGATCATTAATAACTCATTTAATTCCAACCTAATGATTTTATAAGTACATTATAATTCATTTCAGCAGTTTTTTACTCATATAAATATAACATTACTGCTTTGTTATGGCTCGCGTTGTTGCTAGGTTACGTGTGTATGTGGTGGAGTAATACTTCGGTATCGGGGAATATTGGCACTCCTAGAACGTCTCTAGAATTAACTGTTTTAGAATTTTAAATGAAAATATGCGGATAAATGAAACCAAGGCAACAAAAATATACAGTACACACAGAAAGAAGACATAATATATTTTTCGGCCAGGTCCATGTTCACATGCAAAATAATTTCCCTCTTTTGTACATTTACAGCATTTAGCAGACGCCCTTATCCAGAGCGACTTACAACTGGTACAATCTTACAATCCAAGCAATTGTGGGTTAAGGGTCTTGCTCAAAAACCCAACAGTAACAGGTGGGATTTGAACCATAGACTTTCTGGTTCAGAGCCCAGTAACTTAACCACTAGGCTACCACAGTCCCGTACAGATAATAAAGTCGAAAACAAAGCAGGTAAGTCTTCAGCAGTTTTTGAATACACTCATAAAAATACAATGGGGATATGAATTATATGCAGTCAAGCTCGATTTCAAATGGTTTTGAACCTACATAAAGTTAATCAATATACTGATTTCTTAAGGTGACTTCATAAACCTTTTGCTGGAGCTAAAATGCTAAACTGTTTCCATTCATTGCTCTGATTCCTTTGGAACTGAATTATCAACTGATTCTTTGGAATAACTCAATAAAATGACAGCCTGAGCTTAATCATTAAACTCTTTCATTGTGTTGCAGTGATACATTAACAAGTAGACAGATTCTTTGGAACGACTTACAGGTTATATTTGCTTACACACAGTTAGTGACCCCTGTCACAGCCAAATAGCAAAACTACTTCCATAGGCATGTCTAGCCCAAGCACCCTTAAAAATAAGAGTAAAAATAGTTTTTTTGTTGTTGTTGTTGTTTTAAACAGAAGCTTGACTCTTCACTTCTGTCTCTCTGTTAATATCACAGAAAGAATATGGTTTAAATATAATATTTTAACAACAGGTTTTCTCAGATTTGGTAGAGACATATTGTACCTTGCAAGGTTGCTTCTCTTTATTAATACTACTACTACTACTAATAATAATAATATTAAGTGATATACATCGAGTGTAGAACTAATAGAAAACAAGTGGTTAATTGGCCCATCTTCAACACAAATGGAAAGCGATGTTGCAGTAAGAGGAAGTGAAAAAGGGAGAGTGAGGATGAGAAGGCAAAAGAATTGAAGATGTTGACAAAGAAGACAATGACCAAACTGAACAGCTAAGATTCGAGCAACATTAATCGATCATGTCATAAACTACGAATTAACATTGAGAAAGGATGGACCGAGTTCAGCCCTGTTATGTGGGGATCAAAGATCCCCCTATAAATTTACACAAGAGCCCTAGATGCACACCAACAGACAAGTCAAAAACAGAATTGAACCAATAAGAGCTATTTATTCAATGATAACACAGAGGTAGGTTAGTGAGTGTATGAGCGTGACAAGAATGCAGACCAGGTGTGCAGCGGTGAGGAGTGAAAAAACCAACTGATCTCTAGGGAAGCAACACACAAACACACAAACGCCACACTAGGAAAAACAAAACAAATGGAGATAAGGGACCGACGGAAAATTAGCCAACTGGGGAAGAGAGCAGTGGTTACCAGAGTGAACCCTAACAGGACCCCCCCCCCCCCTCAAGGATTGGCTCTTGACGATTGCCTGGGCCTGCCAGGGTTGGCCTTGTGAAACTCACGGATGAGCGACTTGTCTCAGATGGCAGAGTGGGAGACCCAAGAGTGTTCCTCGGGTCCTTAACTCTCCCAGTCGACCAGGTACTGGAACCCGCGGCCCCGGCGCCCAACATCCAGGAGGCTTTGAACCGTGAACACCTGGTCACCGTTAACAATCCTGGGGGGGGGTGGCGGGGGGTCAGCCGGAGTGCTAAGGCCCGAGGAAGTGACGGGCTTGAATTTTCATGTGTTTAGGTAATTTGAGACTAATAGAGGAAGGATTGATTACCTTTTCAATGGGGAAAGACCCTATATAACAGGGTGCCAGGTTCCTGGACTTGACACGAAGCGGTATGTTGCTAGTCGAGAGCCAGACGAGTTGGCCGGAGGTGAATGAGGCATCGGGTCTCCGGCGGCAGTTGGCCGTACACTGTGTGGCACCACAGCCTTGATGAGCGCTGCTCTGGTGGTTCTTCAAGTGCACCTCAGAGTGGCCTCAATATCTTGGTTGGCCCGCTCAGCTTGCCAGTTGGACTGGGGGTGGAACCTTGAGGTCAGGCTCACCGTAGCTCCCAGGGCTTTGCAGAAAGCCCTCCAGACTTCCGAGATGAACTGGGGCCCCCGGTCTGACAATATCTCCAACGGGATACCGTGAATCTTGAACACCTGTTGGAACAGGATCTCGGCCATCTCCGAGGCCGTAGGGACATTCGGCAGGGCGACGAGGCGGACCAATTAGGAGAATCTGTCCACCACAGTCAGAATGATGGAGCCCCATCATGAAGTACGCCACAATGTGTGACCAAGGGCTTCCAGGGATGGGGAAGGGCTGCAAGAGCCCAACTGGTGGCCGGTGGGAGGCCTTACTGTGAGTGCAGGTGGGGCAGGCAGCCATGAAATCCCTGGTGTCGGAGTCGATGGAGGGCCACCAGAGGTGGCAGTGGATGAGAGCCAGGGTGTGGTGGTATCCCGGGTGGCCGGCGAAGCTGGACTCATGGGCCCACTCTACGGCAGCAGAGCGAGCTGAAACGTTCACTTAGAGTCAATTGGGGGGTCTGCCCCCGGGGTCGGGTTGGGGAGCGGGGCACCTGGGAGTACCTCAATGCTGCAATCGTAAGGTCGGTGGGGCAGTAGGTCCCGAGCGTGGTCTTTGTTAAACACCCGGCCCAGGTCATGGTATATCCGGGGCACCGTGGACAGGTCCACAGAGTCTTCGGACTGAGAAGTGCGAGGGGGGAGCTTAGCCGCAGGGACGGCAGAGAGAAGGCAGTTAAGATGACAGAATTCGCTCAAGCCGGTGATCTGCCCCTGAGCCGAGCTGGCCCGCAAGGCCCTCATCTATCAGGTTTTCTTCGGCCCCGGAATCGACCAGGGCGTCCACCAGACAAGAGGATCCAGGCAGACCTAGGGTGGTGGGTAATGTGAGAAAAGACCATTCCAGTCTTGGGGGTCTGGTAGAGGGCTCGGGCCAGGGCCCCCAGTTTTACTGGCAAGCATCCCCTTTTGCGCGATGTGGACAGGATGTGACGGTGTGTTCAGAGAGTCCACAGTACATACACAGTCCACTGGTCCTGCGTCGGTTACGTTCCACCTGCGGGAGCCTAGCCTGACCCAGCTGCATGGTCTCAGGTTCGTCTTGAGGGTTGGAGCTGAGTGTAGGCGAAAGGGGGGGTTTCGACACAGCGGGTCTGGTATGAGGGTTTGAGATCGCCTGGACCGGACGCGAGGCCCTCTCCAATCTACATGTGTGCATGCGCCGGTCCAGGCCAAATCCACCAATGCCTGAAGGTCCTGGGGTTCATCACGAACCGCAAGCTCATCCTTAAGGCGTTCGGACAAACCCGCCCAGAAAGCCTCCTGCAATTATCCGGGGTCATTCCAGCCGGTGTCCGCGGCCCACGACCAGAACTCCACCGCATAGTCAGAGATGGTGCGGGAGCCCTGTGGAAGACCGATGAGGCGACTCGACGCCGCTTTGCCATGGCTAGGGTGGTCAAACACCACCCTAAACCTCTGGACAAAGTCAGTGTACGAGAGGTCCTCAAAACCTCAAAACCACGTCAAGGCCTTGCCCCGGAGGAGGCTGATGATGTAAGAGACCTTGTTGGTATGAGATGGAAAGGCCGAGGAACACTGCTGGAAAACCAGACCACACTGTATCAAGAACCTGCAGTACTTACTCAAGTCCCCATCATAAGGTTCCAGGTGCGTGAACAGAGATTCCTGACTGGAAGCGGCGAGGGGACGAGCTTCTGAGGCTGTGGTGGTGGAATGCGGCCCAGTCGGATGATTCAGAGGGGGAGTGGAGTCCTATGGGCTGCCAGAGATGGGGTGTGTCTGGCTCCCGGTAGCAGAAGGAGAGTCCTGCGAAGGGGTAGAGAGCAAACGGTTAATCTTCGAGTTGAGAGAGGCGATCTGTTTATTAAGTAACCGGTTAGAATCAATAACTTATCGGATAATAACTTGTCGTGCTGCTGAAGCCATGCCTGCTGCCGATCTAAAGCAATGTCAATGGGTTCCCGGGGTGGTTGTCTTTTGTTCTGCGGGCACCATGTTGGCCAGATAATTCTGTTATGTGGGGATCAGAGATCCCCCTGGAAATTTACACAAGAGCCCTAGATGCACACCAACAGACATACCAAAAACAGAATTGAACCAACAAGAGCTATTTATTGAATGATAACACAGAGGTAGGCTAGTGAGTGTATGAGCATGACGAGAATACAGGAAACGGGAAGCGAGCATCCAGGAAGTAGGCAGCACAGCAGAATGCGGTAAAAAGAAAACCCAAACTTCAGAATGAGTGCGGCGGCTGGATGGCAGGATACGGGAACGGGTAAAACGGAGAATTATCTGGCGGCATCCTGGAGATCAGTCGGCGAAGAAATAGGGTTCGGTGATGAGGTGGAATGCAGGCCAGGTGTGCAGCGGCGAGGAGTGAAGAAACGGGAGTCAACCGGTCTCTAGGGAAGCAACACACCAACACACACACATGCTGCACTCGGAAAAACAAAACAAATGGAGGTAAGGGACCGACGGAAAACTGCCAACTGGGGAAGAGAGCGGTGGTTACCAGGGTGAACCCTAACAAGCCCAAACTCATCTTTTCTCTAATGATTATGGTAAAACCAGTACAGTATACAGTACACTACAATGCTGTCCTGTGGTATTTTACATTTATAGTGGTGCTTGAGAGTTTCTGAACCTTTTAGGTATATAAATACGAGCTAAAACTTTATCAGACTCTTGTTATAGCACATGAACAGGCTGTGTTCATGTGCTATATTTGATTTAGTATACTGTTCTATTTCAGTGAAAAATGAAACAGAAAATACATTTGGAATTCCATGGATGTATTGACTGATTTTATAATGTGGAGAGAAATATTTTCATCTGTGTGCAGCTCATATAACAGTGTAAATTTATTATTCCCTCAAAATAACTCAATATACAGCCATTAATGTCTAAACCACCAGCAACAAAAGTGAGTACACCCCTAAAAGACTACACCCCTAAATGTCCAAATTGAGCACTGCTTGTCATTTTCCCTCCAAAATGTCATGTGACTCGTTAGTGTTACTAGGTCTCAGATGTGCATAGGGAGCAGGTGTGTTCAATTTTGTAGTATAGCTCTCACACACAATTTTGTAGTACAGATCTCATACTGGTCACTGAAAGTTCCAACATGGCACCTCATGGCAAAGAGGATCTTAAAAGACGAATTGTTGCGCTACATGAAGATGGCCAAGGCTACAAGAAGATTGCCAACACCCTGAAACTGAGCTGCACCACAGTGGCCAAGATCATCCAGCATTTTAAAAGAGCAGGGTTCACTCAGAACAGTCGTTCAAAGAAGCTGAGTGCACATGCTCAGCGTCACATCCAAATGCTGTCTTTGAAAGATAGGTGCAGGAGTGTTGTCAGCATTGCTGCAGAGATTGAAGAGGTGAGGGGGCAGCCTGTCCGTGCTCAGAATACGCCGCACACTACATCAAATTGGTCTGCATGGCTGTCACCCCAGAAGGAAGCCTCTTCTGAAGTCTGTACACAAGAAAGCCTGCAAACAGTTTGCTGAAGACATGTCAACAATGGGACATGGATTTACTGGAACCATGTCCTATGGTCTGATGAGACCAATATTAATTTGTTTGGTTCAGATGGTTTCAAGCATGTGTGGCGGCAATCAGGTGAGGTATAATAAGATAAGTGTGAGGTAAGATAAGTGTGTCATGCCTACAGTCAAGCATGGTGGTGGGAATGCCATGGTCTGGGGCTGCATGAGTGCAACGGATGTTGGGGAGTTACATTTCATTGAGGGACACATGAACTCCAATATGTACTGTGAAATACTGAAGTAGAGCCTGATCCCCTCCCTCCAGAAACTGGGTCGCAGGGCAGTGTTCCAGCATGATAATAACCCCAAACACACCTCTAAGACGACCACTGCTTTATTTACCAAGGGTAAAGGTGATGGACTGGCCAAGCATGTCTCCAGACCTAAACCCAATAGAACGTCTTTGGGGCATCCTCAAGTGGAAGGTGGAGGAGCGCAAAGTCTCGAATATCCACCAGCTCCGTGATGTCGTCATGGAGGAGTGGAAAAGCATTCCAGTGGCGACATGTGAAGCTCTGGTAAACTCCATGCCCAGGAGAGTTAAGGCAGTTCTGGAAAATAATGGTGGTCACACAAAATATTGACACTTCAGGAAATTTCACTAAGGGGTGTACTCACTTTTGCTGCCGGTGGTTTATACATTAATGGCTGTATATTGAGTTATTTTGAGGGAAGAATAAATTTACACTGTTATATAAGCTGCACTCAGACTACTTTTCATTGTGTCAGTGTCATTTTCTCAGTGTTGTCCCTTGAAAAGATATACTTAAATATCTGCAGAAATGTGATTGGTGTACTCACTTTTGTGATACACTGCATGTTTGGTCAATACATTACATTCTACAGACTGCATCAATCGGAAAAGCAGAAATGTTTCAAACTCATAACTTTGTTTTAATGAAATTGTTTTGTGTTTCGTGTTTCAAAAATACCATGTTACCAATTACCTTATAACTATTTTAATTCCCGATCGCATCTGTATCGCATATATAGTACTTTTTACAACATCTAAATAATTTTCTTCTAGTACTGGCGGATTATATTTTTCGGCAATGGTTGGGGGGGAGGCATAGCCACAATTTTTGACAAAAAGTTAGGTGTTACAACTAAATCCCATTACAAGGCTAATTCGATTGAAATACTGATTCATAATGTGACTGATCCATCATTATGGAAGTAAAAGCCACACTCTTTTCAGCTTATCACTACAGTCGTATGAAAAAGTTTGGGCACCCTTGATAATTTTCATGATTTTTCTTTATAAATCATTGGTTGTCCAGCTCAGCAATTTCAGGTAAATATATCATATAGCAGATGAACACCGTGACATTTGAGAAGTGAAATTAAGTTTATAGGTTTTACAGAAAGTGTGCAGTAATTATTTAAACAAAATTAGGCAGGTGCATAAATTTGGGCACCCTTGTCATTTGAATACCTTTAGCACTAATTATTGAAATACAAAATTTGTTTTGTAAGCTCATTGACCCTTGATCTACATACACAAGTGAATCCAACTATGAGAAAGTGTTAAGGTGGCCAATTGGAAGTTTTTCTCCTCTTTGCATCTTCTCTGAAGAGTGGCAACATGGGAGCCTCAAAACAACTCTCAAATGGCCTGAAAACAAAGGTTGTTCAACATCATGGTTCAGGGAAAGGGAAAAGCTCTCTCAGAGATTTCAGCTGTCAGTTTCCACTGTGAGGAACATAGTGACGCAATGGAAGACCACAGACACAGTTCTAGTTAAGGAACTCCCGAAGTGGCAGACCAAGAAGAATCTCAGATAGGCAGAGGCGAAGGATGGTGAGAACAGTCATAGTCAAGCCACAGACCACCTTCAAAGACCTACAACCTCATCTTGCTGCAGATGGTGTCACTAATCATCGTTCAACTATACAGCACACTTTGCACAAGGAGAGGCTGTATGGGAGAGTAATGCAGAAGAAGCCTTTTCTGCAGACACGCCACAGTCACTTGAGGTGTGCTACAGCACATTTGGACAATCCAGCTTCATTTTGGAATAAAGTGCTGTGTACTGATGAAACTAAAATTGAGTTATTTGGACATAACAAGGAGCGGCACACATCCCAAGACAAACATTTGCTACCCACAGTAAAATTTGGTAGCGGTTCCATCAGGCTGCGGGACTGTGTGGCCAGTGCAGGTACTAGGAATCTTGTTAAAGTTGAGGATCGCATATTCCAGTTAATATCTCCAGATTCTTGAGAACAATGTTCAAGAATCAGTGACAAAGTTGCACCGAGGCCAACGACCCAAAACCCTGCTCAAAATCTACTAAGGCATTCATGCAGAGGAACCAGTACAACATTCTGGAATGGCCATCTCAGTCCCTAGACAAATGTGAGCTGTCCATGCTCGGAAACCATCAAACCTGACTGAACTGGAGATGTTTCTAAAGAAGAATGGTCCAAAGCACCTTCAACCAGAATCCAGACTGGAAGCTGTAGGAAGCGTTTAGCGGCTGTTATTTCTACAAAAGGAGGATCTACTAAATATTGATGTATTTTTCTGCTGGGGTGCCCAAATTTATGCACCTGCCTAATTTTGTTTGAATAATTACTGCACACTTTCTGTAAATCCTATACACTTCATTTCACTTCTCAAATATCACTGTGTTCATCTGCTATATGATATATTTAACTCAAGTTGCTGATCTGAACAACCAATGATTTATAAACTAAAATCATGAAAATTATCAGGGGTGCCCAACTTTTTCATACGACTGTATTTACCTCCTCCTGGTTTCCTATTCAGAATTTGGTTAACTTTCTTGCCTGCTAGTAACTGGTCAACATATAAGCTTTAAATTGTAGTGATTTCATATTCCCTTTGCAATGAGCAGGATCCACTTAAATTGGGCTTTCAGTCCATCTTAGAATCCATGGGTATCACTCAGAAGTGATGGACAATCCCCCGCTGTAATCATATTTTAAAAGCTCTAATATTAACATTGTATCAATTAGGATAACCTTGTGTTTTTCCCGCAAGTGATTTGATTTCAGATCACTTATGTTTTAGTATTTGACTAATCTCTAATAGATAAACCCATGGTGCTAGGGAAAAAAGGGAAAAAGGCTAGCACCATGGTATAAATGACACACGGAGAGCCTGTATCTTAAACAAAGAACACTGCTATAGCGCAAGTGAAGACAGGTGTTTAAGAATGGCTTGGTGGATGGGACAAGCATGGTAGAGTATAGCATCCCTCGCTAAAGCTAAAGCTGCATACTTCTCCTCAATCATAGAGAAAATAAGATAAATCCAAATTTCTCTTAATACACAGTCTCCAATTAACAAAAAACCCCCAGACAGTGACTCTCCCGTTCTGTGTAATTTTAACAGTAATGATTTCATGACTTTCTTTAATGATAGATAGAAAATATTAAGGCATTAAACTCGAAGCTCAATCACATCACCAAACTATTCAGCCACCTTCCCAGATGCAGCACTAGTGAAGACATCTGTTTCAATTGCTGTAAATCAAGATTAGAATCTTTTACCCCAATTACTAATACTGAACTATCTGCACTGCTCAGCTCGTCTAAGTCATCAACATGTTTATTAGATCCAATTCCTACACGTTTACTCAAACAAGTAATACCTAGTGTTATAGAGCCAGTGTTAGTTATTTTAAATTCATCCCTTAGCTTTAGTTATGTGCCCAAATCCTTTAAGTCTGCCATTATCAAACCACTGATTAAAAAAGCCAATCTTGACCCTTGTGTGATATCTAATTATAGACCAATTTCAAATCTACCGTTTCTGTCTAAAGTCTTAGAAAAAGCCATCTATCAGCAGCTCTGCAGTTACCTCCAAAGGAATGGTATTTATGAAACATTTCAGTCTGGCTTCAGGCCCCATCATAGTACTGAAACGGCATTAATTAGGGTAGTAAATTACTTGTTAATGTCCTCAGATCAGGGATGTGTTTTTTTTCTTGTTCTGTTAGATTTAAGTGCAGCATTTGACACTACAGATCATGTTGTTTTACTAAACAGACTAGAAAATACTGTGGGTATTAAGGGATTAGCACTTTTTTGGTTTAAATCCTACTTAACTGACCGGTGCCAGTTTGTTCATATAAATAATCTAAGGTCTAAGCTCTCAAAAGTGAAGTATGGTGTGCCTCAGGGGTCAGTGCTTGGCCCGTTTTTATTCTCTCTGTACATGCTGCTACTAGGCTCAGTTATTCGTAAACATGGACCATAAGGCGCACTTAAAATCCTTAAATTTTTTCAAAAATCGACCGTGCGCCTTAAAATGCGGTGCGCCTAATGTATGAATTAATTTTGGTTGTGCTTTCCAACCTACAACTGATTGTAGATGGTACACGGCGCTCATAAATCTGTCGGCATAAAGCTTACGGCAACCATAGTCAGGAGCATCGCGGAGTAATACGATCTTCAACATTAAGTTGTGTGCATTCATTCATTCATTCATTCATTTTATATATATCTGCTGGCCCCAAAAAGGCTCCTGGTAAGAGACTTGCTTACGAAGCGGATTTCAAACTCTGCACTATCAATCACGCAGTTCAACATGGAAATAGAGCAGCTGTGAGAAAATTCAACATTAATAAATCAATGGTACGGAAGTGGAGGAAGCAAGAAGACCTGCGCCAGGTAAAGAAGATCAAACTGAGTTTCCGAGGGAACTTATAAGAGTTTTGTTTCATTTAATGCGCCTTATAACCCAGTACGCTTTATGTATAAAAATAGACCCGTTAGCAGTCGATCATTGATATTGCGCCTTATGCGCCTTATGCGCTTTATAGCCCGAAAATATGGTACTGTAAATTCTCCACACAGCAGCGAGACCTCCTGTTCGAGGACTACAGATTAAAGATTAAGGCCAGGATTTTGACTTGGTAGAACGAATTGTGTGCTTAGAGTCGTTGTCTTGCTGCATGACCCACCTTCTCTTGAGATTCAGTTCATGGACAAATGTCCTGACATTTTCCTTTAGAATTCTCTGATGTCATTCAGAATTCATTGTTCCATCAATGATAGTAAGATGTAGAAAAACAGCCCCAAACTGTGATACTATCACCACCATGTTTCACAGATGGGATAAGGTTCTTATGCTGGAATGCAGTGTTTTCCTTTCTCCAAACATAATGCTTTTCTTTAAAAAAAAAAAAAAAGTTCTATTTTGGTCTCATCCGTCCACAAAACATTCTTACAATAGCCTTCTGGCTTGTCCATGTGATCTTTAGCAAACTGCAGACGAGCAGCAATGTTCTTGTTGGAGAGCAGTGGCTTTCTCCTTGCAACCCTGCCATGCACACCATTGTTGTTCAGTCTTCTTCTGATGGTGGACTCATGAACATTAACGTCGAATGCCTTCTCCATGTGCACCATCTTGTTCTTTTCTCAATGCTTTTCCATGAGCAACCGGGCTGCGTGGAAGGCGTCAGTGGTTCCACACCCCTTGACAAAGCCGCATTGGTTAGGAGTGATCTTGACTAGCTGGATGCGGTTGTCCAGGACCCGTTCGAAGATTTCCATGGCGTGACAGAGCAGTCGAATCGGCCGGTAATTTATACACTCTGTACTCGTCCCCCTTGCCCTTCCAGATGGGCACTGTAATGCTCCTTGTCCAGGCTTGGGCAGAGGTGTCGTCAGCCACGATCTGATTAAAGAGGGCTGCGAGGTATGCGACCCCGCCTTCACCCATCAGCTTCCACGCTTCGGCTGGGATGTCATCGGTTCCACTGGCTTTTCCAGTTCTCATTTTCTTAAGCGCGTTTCGAACTTCGATGGTGGTGATCAGCGTGACAGGCCAGGAGACTGGGTCAGCGGGTAGTATCGGCGGGTGCGGGAATTCCACATTGTTTATTCCAGCAAAGTATGTCGACCATCGCTGGAGGATGTCCTTGTGGTCCCGGAGGACTTGTCCATCGGCACCCTTGATGTGCACAACATGGTTTGTGTTGACATCTTGCGTCGCGAGGTGGCATGCTTTGGCGAGTTAATAGATGTTGTTGGCCCCCTTGGGGGTTTCGAGCTGGTCGTACAAGTCCTGGTAGTGCCGGCTCTTCGCGGATGCCACCGCTCATTTTGCTGCCGATTTCAGGAATCGATACCGACTGAAGTCTTCAGGGGTCTGTGTCAGGCCACCAGGTCTTGAAGGCCAGCTTCTTTGCCTTTATTGCTGCTTGAGCCTCCTCCTTTCACCACCACACTTGCTTGTCGACGTACCTTCTTCCTGGCTTCGTCAAGCCAACAGTCTCTTCCGGCACTTCTCGGACACATTTGACCATCTCGACCCACATGCCTTCCATGGATTGGTCATGGTCCACTGCCGACAGCCGCTGCTTGTGGTCCTTCCATTTGCACCACTTGATGCGCTTCAGTACAGTCCGGCGTTTGGGCAATTTCGGGACTTTGATATATCCCTGTTCTTTAAATAAACAGGTTGCCCACTCACACCTGATTGTTATCCCAGTGACAGAAAACACCTGACTCTAATTTCACCTTCTAATTAACTGCTAATCCTAGAGGTTCACATACTTTTGCCACTAACTAGTATTTGATATTGCATCATTTTCCTCAATAAATAAATGACCAAGTGTAATATTTTTGTCTCATTTCTTTAACTGAGTTCTCTTTATCTACTTTGAGGACTTGTATGAAAATCTGATGATGTTTTAGGTCATATGTATGCATAAATATAGAAAATTCTAAAGGGTTTACAAACTTTTGAGCACCACTGTAGATAAAAAAAAAATCAGTGACATAATTGTTTTAGTTTGTTCTAAATTTAATAGTTGCAGTGGGTGACTAAGACCTTTTAAGTTGGTGAGATGTGATTTTTTTTGTGTGTGTGTTTAAACCCTCTAAAAGGAGCAAATCAGCCCAGTTTAACCAACTAGAACCAGCTGAAACCAACCTGTGTCCAAAACACTCTAAAACCAGCAAACCAGCCTGACCAGCTAGAACCAGCGTGTCTGCCCAAGAAACCTCTAAAATCGTCAAACCAGTCCAGCCTGATCAGCTGGTGTGTCACCAAAACCCCTCTTAAACCAGCCAACCAGACCAGCTGAGGCTGGTAACCAGCTAAAACCAGCTTATTAGTCTAGGCTGATTATTGTCTGTTTGTTTTTCTAGGAACCATCATTTGATCAGCCAGCTAGTTGCCTTTGCCACAGCTGATTGGAGAGTTGCTGTGATTGGCTGTGGATGACGTCTCCTCTTCAAAAGCTGTGTTGATGCTTATTATGGCTTCCTAGGGCTTTTGATTTAATTAATATGTAGCGTTACTACTTTTGTTTTTCCTCGGTTTGTTAGCTTAATTATTTCTGTGTTAGTCCCTGATGTTATACAGACTGTCTGTAAGAGTTACTAAATCGAATTCCACACTATGGAAAGTTTACATGCTATAAGTCACAATTGTAGGGGTGAGTGCCCTTTGTTTTCCTGACCATTTTCTCCTGTTTACTTGGAAGGGAGGTGGGTTAGTAAACTGTACCTTGTGGGGAAAATGGGATGGGAATTTATTTATTATTTTGACATATAGCTCAACCTGAAGCCATTCTTGTGACTTTTTTCTGCCCTGATTAAACTGAATACAATGTTTGACATTTTGAACCAGAAGTTTGGTGTATGAGTCTGTTTGTTTGCTTCTTCTGTATGTTCGATCTCTAAATCCTCTCTAAAACATAATCATCAGACTATGGGCTTCAGTCCTAACAGTCTAGGACCAGAATTTCCCAACAACTTTTTATTATACAGAAAATAAACACACACACACACACACACACACACACAAACACACAACCCCAATTCCAATGAAGTTGGGACATTGTGTAAAACAGAATACGATGATTTGCAAATCCTTTCCAACCCATATTCAATTGAATACACTACAATGACAAGATATTTAATGTTTAAACTTTATTGTTTTTTTGCAAATTTGATGCCTGCAACACATTCCAAAACAGTTGGGACAGGCGCAATAAAAGACAGGAATGCCCAAAATACTCAAGCTTGGAACATTACACAGGTGAACAGGGACTGTGGTAGCCCACACAATTACACGAGAGAACGCTGAGAGAACGCTGAGAGAACGCTGAGAGAACTGACGCGAGGATTGCGAGGATCTGGCAACCCAGACTGATCCGCGGTTGCACACAGGACGCCGTGTCGTAGCTGCTAGCAGATATTTACCTTTGATATTTT
>JAJAGP010005602.1:0-31231 GCA_025084515.1 Ancistrus triradiatus
TATATATAGAACTGTTGATAAAGAAAATGAACCAATTATTTCAACCTGTGAATGTACTATTTTATTTATAGCCATATAACTCACTCAAAAGAGACCTGTCAAAGGCTAATGGAGTGGAATATGATCCACTTGTTGTTCTTGATATATATGTTCCAAATTGTAATTAACAGACATAATGAGAAAAAGGTGATAGGATTAATATATTAAGTGATTAATATATTTATTTGCATTAATAACACCAACTTGAACATATTAACATTATTTTTCCCATTACTGCTTGCTTATATTTGACAGTAAATAAAGTTTTTTTGCTGTTTTCTTTAAAATGCAGTACACAACCATATGAATGGACAATATAAGCACCAACAGAATGCCTTTATTGTTTTTCAATCATTCTAAATAAATAAAATAAAACACCACTGCAAAATTACTTGCACATTTTTGGCTTCTGTCAAACAAATGTACCAAATCCATCATACCATCCTCTTAAATGTTACAACTTTCCCCTGGATATGGTCATAACAGTAAATTGTTTTTATAATTATTGTGATTTTCCATAAATAAATAACAACAATATCTAGCATGTGTCTAACAGTTTAGGCTTCGACTCGTAGTTTCATTGGTATCTTGTACACATTTATGTATTGTTTTTATTGTGAAAATCCCCTTTATATTTACTGTACCGTAGCATAAATAGATGTGATCATGATAATGTCTGGTCAACCACCATTTCGGTCTGTGCCCTGTTTCACAGAATGTAATGCAGTCATTAAATGGTGAATATCAGTACGTAGAATGTAGGGAATAATGAGTGGGGGCCTTTTGGAACACTGACATAGCACTGGTGCTTAATGTGTTCAAACAGTGACAATGCGATTAAAGGTGTTAAGAAATTGTCAGCATTAAAATAATAGTGTTACTAACATGACAATATGATAGCCCTAAATGTTAGCTTTCAGTTCTATTCTGATGACACGTAGTAATACTGCTCAGTTCAGCAGCACATAAAGACAGTGAAAAACTTAAAGACTTAAGATTAGATGAGCAGAAATAGAAAGTACCACCTTTTGTAAACTCTGATCAGTCAGAAATGTTAGGTACGATTTCACCCAAACACTCGGTGATTGTTCGTGAAAAAAGTTACATTGCTATAGAGCTTGATTTTGATTTATGATTTCATTCATATAAGTAAAACTGCATTTATCATTTGAGCAAGGTGCAGCAGAGCAAGTGATTTCAACTGCTCCAGAGATCTGCAATTCAGTTCCCAGGCCAGACTTTACCAAGGTGGAATTAGCATGTTCTCCCCATTTCCGCATGGGTTTTATCTGGGTCTCCTCCCACATTCCAAAGGCAAGCATTAGGTCAGTTGGTCTCTCTAAAGTGCTAAAGTGTCCCAGTGTGTGTGTATGTTCCCTTGATGCATTGGCTCCCTGTCTAATGTTGGTTCCCCCTTTGTGCCCTGTGATGCTGGTTAGGGCTCCCCACGATTCTGAACTGGATATATATATATATATATATATATATATATACATATAATAACAATGCATGTCAGAACAAAAACCAAGCCATGAGGAGGAAAGAACTGCCTGTAGAGCTCAAAGACAGGATTGTGTGGATGCACAGATCTGGAGAAGGCTACACAATTCTGCTGCACTTCCCAGGAGCACAGTGACCTCCATAATTCTTAAATGGAAGAAGTTTGGAACAACCAGAACTCTTCCTAGAGCTGACTTCACCAAACTAAGTAATCAGTGGAGAAGGACCTTGGTAAGAGAGGCGACGAAGAACCCAATGGTCACTCTGGCTAAGCGCCAAAAATCCTGTGATACAGAAGTGAGAAAGTTGCAGAAGGTCAACCATCACTGCAGCAATTTGGGCTTTATGGCAAAGAGGCCAGACAGAAGCCTCTCCTCAGTAAAATACACAAATCCCAAATGGTGTTCAAAAAAGCACCTAAAGGACTCTCAGACTGTGAGAAACAAGATTCCCTGGTCTGATGAAACGATCACTCTGCCAGTCACGTGACCCTAATCCCTTAACTCCACAAATTGTGTAGTCCATGCCAGCTTGAGTGCATGCTTTCATTACATTCTCTACTTGATTGTGTTCTCCACATTTAACACAGCTTTTTTTGCCTATCCCAGACTACCCATGGTGCAGGTGTAAGAGATTTTGGGATGAGACACCACTGCAGTGCTGGATGATGCACTCTCGACGGACCTTTCAGGCATCCCTCAGGCATCCCTCATGGCTGTACAATTCCCAACCTAGTGGAAAGCCATAGCAGGTACTCGTACATGGGTCACTGTGGTATTGGGCTAGCGAACTGCACTGTGCCACCTGAGCCCCTATTAAAATGTATTCATAAAAAAAAAAATCATATGTTCTGCATACTACTATAATTCATTTATGATAGTTATATATGCATATAGTTTATATATAGTTTGCATACTATTGCAATAAGAAATATGAGGAATCAAAAATCTTTTGAATCTAGGAGGGGAATACAACAAGAGAATATTTCAGCCAAATACTGCCACCCTGAAACCCTGTTCTATGAATTCTCTGCTCTCTAATCTTCTTTAAAGAACTAAGAACTCTACTTCTATTTGAAGTGTGCTTCTGAATCTCCTTTGCCTTATTACTGTAATCAGTCGGCGCGGTGGGTGGCTTATTTATGAAGTGTCTGAAGAGCAGACCTTATAAACACATAGAGGTTCATGCATCGGACTGGCTGGTGGCATGAATACCTATGACACAGGGGTGGTAATGACTAAAACATGAAGCCATAGCTGGGCTACGCCACAGGACTGACAGTGTCGGTGTGGTGATTGACAGAGTGCTACAGGAGCAAGCCGACGAGCGCTCACATATGAAATAGCTATCTACTGAACCATTTCAATGCTTGTGCTTTAAACAATAATAAAATTCATGGCGGATGCTGTGACAGAAATACCTGGTGGAAGGCGGCACCAGGCATATCTCATGTTTATCTACAGAGTCAAGCGGCTGAACTGTTTATTTTATGACTCACTGCTGATTCAGTCTGTACAATATGTTATCATAAGTTCAACTAAAGCATATTGGAATCTTTTTATACATACTTATTTTATGGAAGCTTCAATTTACTCTGTGTCTGACCTAGTTTCTTTCTTGCACCTCAATTTTCTTCCACCTATATACATACTGTACATGTATATAATTTATCAGACCCCCTTATCCAGAATGACTTACAGCTGAACTGAACTTACAACCTTCTGATTAAGAGTATCATATAAAATGCCCAATACTTGAGTAATAGTAACAATACCTTGCTGAAAAAGGACTTAAGTAAAAGTTAAAGAAAGTCATGATAAAAACACTCAAGAAGTTTTAAAGTCACTGATTTCATTCACTTGAATAGCAGTAGTTTGTTTGTTTTATTTAATGTTTAATGTCGCCATCAACATCGTGTGTGTGTGTGGGGGGGGGCAAACATTGTTTAGTGCTCACTGTTAACTCTGTGTCTGTTAGTTTGAGTAAACCTTGAAAGGAAAGTACTTCACTCAAATATGGGCAGATGCAGATGTACTGTACAGATGTTCCTTTTGGAAAAAAGGAAGGACCGCATTGAGTTTCATTGTCTCATACAAGAGCTGAAACACCATCATTTAATTTAGGAGGTCTATCCATTTACACAGCAATTTTAAGCTTTTACTCAAAAACAATTTATTGTTAATAATATTATTATTTTTATTAACATTGATTAGGAGAGGGAACAACAGAGGGTAAAGGAAAGTGAAGACGAAAACACCACGTTTTTACGCAGTCTAGTTCCAAGTTTGAAAAGGCTGCCAGCCTGGAAATACAGGAGCTTCTTCATGAGACACAGAAGCGATGGTGATCGGTCAGTGAGCTTTTGTTACTGGCGGAAGTTTGCAAACAACTAACTAAGGTTAAAATAAAATGACATTGCTTTTTTTTTTGGCTGTCTAAAATATCACAATTGGTGTGGAAGATGTGGTCAGTATTCACAAGCTTCAATTAATTTACTGTCATCTCAACAAACTGCAAGAAAAATTCATTTTCAAGGTGTAATGTAACTGCAGGGTCTGGAAAAACTCATCAGAATAAATCAAATTTGTCCTTTCAAAATATAGAGAATGAAATGTCATAAGGTAAAGTTATACTTGAGTCAAAAAAACAACAACAACAACAACACCTATTTATGTGTAATAGAAGCACTTCGTTACTAGGCACCACTGCTGATTAGTACATTTATCCACTCATAGACCCTTATACATGCGTGGCCCGGCTACTCTAAATTGTTCATAAGAGTGGGTAAATTGTCTGCGATTTAATGTTGCCATGGAATTGACTCGCACCTAGTCCAGGCTCTATTAATGTCCAAGCCAGGTTTTAACGTGTGATTTTCTGCCTGGTTTTGCAATCCCAGACAACATTTATTTGGTCATATGTTAAAAGATTGGTTGTCTTAGAATGCATTTAGTGCCACTGCAATAAAAGACAACTGACGACAACGATCTGGCACTGTCAGACTAAAAGCCACCAACAGCAGGACTGCAGAGGACGATGCGAAATTCTGGGGACAGCTACAAATGTGGTCGTGGTAATGGCAAAACACATCATGAGATCTAAAAATGTTTTCCTTAGGCATAACATTGCCACTCTTATATAAAAGATTTTTGTTTGTGCCACCCAATTTTCTGCACAAGCCAGGTAATGCTGTTTGAAGACACAGCACACAGTAATTTACTTTTTTGCAGGTCTAGATGTTTCCAAAATGCCAGCTGACTAGAACTCCATCAGTTTCCATTTATATGCATATAGCAAACAATACAGTGCCTATAGAAAATCTTCATACCCCTTTGAAATAGTAACTGTTTTGTCTTACAGCATAAAATCGGAATGGACAAAAGCAATCGTTTCCAACTTTATTTGCACATTTTGCCATACAACTTTTCATACAAGTTATGGAAAGAGGAAACAGTTCTGAAAATGAATATAAAAATAAATAAAATACAGGCTTGGAAAGTGATCAGCCCCCTGTTTTAGCACTTTGTAGAGTCAGCTTTTGCTTTAATTATAACCATCAATCTGTTTGTATGTCCCTACCAGCTCTGCACACCTAGATTGGGGAATATTTTCTTATTCTTCCTTGCAAAATTGTTTGATTTCAATGCACTGCTTTCTTCAAGTCCATGCACAGATCTTCTGTCGGATTTCAGTCAGAACTCTGTCTTGGCCACTGAAAGACACTGACCTTCCTATCCTTAAGCCACTGTTTTGTTTTTTCAAATGTGGTTAGGGTCTTTGTTGTGCTGGAATGTGAACCTCCTGCCTATTTTCAGTTGTCTAGTAGAAGGTCACATGTTTTCCTCAAGAATTTGGATGTACTTGGCATCAATTTGTCTTCATTCCGGACCAGTTGCCCAGTTTCTGCTGAAGAGAAACAGCCCAATAACATAACGTTGCCACCACCATGCTTCACAGTAGGTGAGCTGTGTTTGGTTTTCGCCAAACATACTGCTTGGAGTTCAGTCCAAAACGTTGTCTTGGTTTCATCTGACCATAAAAGCTTTTTGGCTTAAGAGTCTTCCAAGTGCTTTTGGCTACGCACAAACGAGACTCAGCATGGCAGTTTGTCAGGAACGGTTTCTTTCTTGCTACCCCGCACAGAATGACCAATCTCAGTCATACAGACATAGAAGTCTGTCAAAGTCCTCATTGGCCTCTTGGAAGCTTCTCTGATTGGTATCCTTTTGACTCGGTTATCCAGTTTGGAATGACGACCTGATGTGGCAAGGTGTTGGTGGTGCCATACATTTTCCACTTATTGATAATGCTCTGAATGGTACTTACAGGGATAGTTAAAGCCACTGAAATCTTCTTGTATCCTTTTCCTAACTTGTACCTTTTCACAGCTTTATCACAGGGTACTTTTGAAAGCATCGTTCCAACTATGGTGAATTTTTGTGATGCCATGCACCACTTGTTGTGATATCCTCAAGGATCAGCTGATTTTATTCTGAGGTAATTAAAACCACTGCAGTTGATGTGAGAGAACTGGAAGGTGATCGGATGTACCGGAGCATGTTTGTAATGGTTACTCTAATGGGCTCATTACTTAACCAAATCTGCCATTGTACTAATTAAAATGTAAGAATTCATCAGAATTTATCAGAATGTTAATTTCATTTTTATTATGGGTGTTATGTATAAATAAAGTTGAAAAAAGTTAGACATTTATTTCATTTTCATGGTATAATGTGACAAAAGCTAAGGATTTCAATAGGGTATAATGACTCTTTATAGACACTGCATTATATAGTTTACCACCATTAGAAGAAATGGGGTGACTGAGTGGTTAAGCTTCACGAATACTAATCAGAAGTTTGTTAGTTCAGATCCTAGCTGCAGTGGTGCTTGAAAGTTTGTGAACTCTTAAGAATTTTCTCTATTTCTGCATAAATATAACCTAAAACATCATCAGATTTTTACACAAGTCCTAAAAATAGAAAAAGAGAACCCAGTTAAACAAATGAGACAAAAATATTATACTTGGTCATTTATTTATTGAGGAAAATGATCCAGGAAATTGAGGAAAAATTCAAACTCAACCATGGCCTGTCAGGGTTTGGTATCGAGCCCTGGGGAAAGAGAGAGAGAGGACACAGGCGCAGGAAACTCCCTAGGGAAGTTAAACAAGTGATATAACTCAGGGACAGGTCTGGGAAAACTAACTGAGGGAACCTGCCAGCTTGCTGAGGCAGGGATTCGATAACCGGAGCTCTTGCGTCCGGGACGGGAATTTAACCGGTTTGCCACCCGGCCAGACAACGGGCGCCAGGGGGCAGACGGGTTAAGAAACGTCAAAAGCAAGGGCCGCCCACAGCGGACTCAGAATAAAGTTCAAGCGTTTAATGGAGTAGGAGCACAAAGAAATAAGGAAAACGAATGCACAGGGAAAAAACCTGTGAGGCTGGATATTTCCAGCCCGAAAAGACTGCAGCGCTGAGAAAGGAGTGCTCCGCCTGACACAGAGCTCAGCGTGCGTACAGCTGGCAGCCGAGAGAGGAGGGGGGGAAGCCGGAGCGAGCGGGGGAGAGTGACGCGCATGCGCCGGCGAGCGAGGCGCAGGCAATGGAGGGCTCGCGAGCGGCCGCGCCGCAAAAACAACTGAAGGCGAAGCGGAGAACGGAACTTTAAGGTCCCGATGAGCGGGGGAAATTCCCTTCAGAGAGAGGGATAGCGAACGGGAACCGCAACAATATCCGCGGGACGTACCGTCGCGGAGAGGGGGCGAGGAACGGTACCTGAAGCCGGGACGAGCTATGGCTAGCGGAAGCACGGAGGACCGCGGAGCTAAGCCTACACTGAACAACTAAAGCCCTATCGTACCTCAAGCCTTGCAGCTTTACCCCACTTGCTCTCTGCAAAGAGCGAGCTACCTTCTGGCCCTGGAGGAAGCGTGGTCCAACCGGCGATAACAGGTCAGTAGCGATAACCCGGGGGAAATGCGGGAAGGAGAGCGTAACAGTGCCGACGTGCACGGCGTGTGAGAGCGGTCACTGGAGTCGTGAACAACGTGGTGATCTGTGAAGGTGCGACGGCGAGGGCCGCTTAGGGCCGATTAATATAGGCAGGGGTTCAGGTGTTATTAATAACGTCTGGTCGCGTCCCACACGGACGCAGTGTGCGAGACGAGACCGTGATGCTGGTCCCGGGTGGTGAGGCGCGCCCCTGCTGGCCACCCATTCCGGGATGTGGCCGCCGAGCCCTAACATGGCCAAGACCAAAGAGCTGTTGAAGGACACCAGGAAGAAAATTGTAGAGCTGCAGCAGGCTGGGAAGAGTGAATCTACAATAGGCAAGCAGGTTGGTGTGAATAAATCAACTGTGGGAGCAATTGTAAGACATACAAGACCATTGATAATCTCCCTCGATCTGGGGCCCCACGCAGGATCTCATCCCCTGGGGTCAAAATGATCATGAGTGATCAACGGTGAGCAAAAATCCCATAACTATGCGGAGGGACCTGATGAATGACCTTCAGAGAGCTGGGACCAAAGTAACAAGGCTACCATTAGTAATACACTACGCCAAGAGAGACTCAGATCCTGCAGTGCCAGGCTTAAGCCAGTACATGTCCAGGCCAGTCTGAAGTTTGCCAGAGAGCATATGGATGATCCAGAAGAAGATTGGGAGAATCTCATGTGGTCAGATGAAACCAAAATAGAACTTTTTGGTAAAAACTCAACTCGCCGTGTTTGGAGGAAGAAGAATGCTGAGTTGCACCATACATACTGTGAAGCATGGGGGTGGAAACATCATGTTTTGGGGCTGTTTTTCTGCAAAGGGAACAGGACGACTGTTTCATGTTAAGGGAAGAATGAACAGGGCCATGTATCGTGAGATTTTAAGCCAAAGCTTTCTTCATAGTGAGAGCATTGAAGATGGAACATGGAGTCTTTTAGCATGACAATGATCCCAAACACACCGCTTGAGAACTTGAAGGATTGGCTCCGTAAAAAGCATTTCAAGGTCCTGGAGTGGTCTAGCCAGTCTCCATAACCTCAACCCCCCATAGAAAATGTGTGGAGGGAGTTGAAAGTCCATGTTGCCCCCAAAACACCACTGCTCTAGAGGAGATCTGCATGGAGAAATGGGCAAAAATACCAGCTACAGTGTGTGCAAAAACCTGGTGAAAGACTTACAGGAAACGTTTGACCTCTGTCATTGCCAACAAAGGTTATGTTACAAAGTATTGAGTTGAACCAAATTTATTGACCAAATACTTATTTTCCACCATAATTTACAATTAAATTCTTTAAAAATCCTACAATGTGATTTCCTGGATTTTTTTTTTCTCATTTTGTCTCTCATAGTTGAAGTGTACCTATGATGAAAATTTTACAGACCTCTCTCATCTTTCCAAGTACGAGAACCTGCACAATCAGTGGCTGACTAAATACTTTTTTGCCCCACTGTATCTCTGTAAAGACTCTAAGCAGCTCCTCAAGCTCACAATAGGATGGCATCTTAATACTGTTCAGGATCATCATGCACACCTGAACCTGATACTCTAAACAGGATACAAGGAATGTGATCATTACAAGTTGTCGATAAGCCTCTTGGGTGAGTTAAAATCTGTAGTCCCTTTACCTTCCTAAAACTATTCAAGTTCTGACCATTGTTTTTTTTTTGGACTACTCTTTTTATCCAGTGTTGCCATTGTTTGCTGTACATTTTGTAATGAAAGTCCTGACAATGGATTGTCACGATCTGGTCTAGTCCTGACAATGGATTGTCACGATCTGGTCTAGTACCCTGTGTTGCATTACTGCTGTAAGTACACAGTATGGCAGAGCTTCAGTAGAATGAGAGATGCGGATATCCATCAATTACTGCACATTGTATTTGTATAGCACCTTCAACAATAGACATTTTCACATATCAGCTTTACAAAAGAGTCTAGATGCCAAATTGGTAGTCAGACTTGACCTTGGCAAGGAAAATCTCCTTGAGAAACAAGAGCAAGCAGACTCAAATGGGTAACTTATTTTATTTGGGCCTAAACAGCTCAAGGCAGTGCCTAAGAAAAAACTCCTTTGTTAAGTAATCAAATATTGTATTCACAAGCTCTTTGTTACTGTGCGCATAATTCATCCTGCTTCACCATTCTTCTCATTTGAACCATCTGGTTCGGTGGAGTCACAGAGAAAATTTGTTGTTTAACTTAAACAAATACACAAAATAGTTCAAACTGATTAATGATATTTTATTTGGATAATTAAATGTGTCCTGTTTTCACCAGTCACAACTCAAGGAATTCACTTGTCTAGCTAGAATCCTAGATGTTCACATACTTTTGACACTCACATATGTAATATTGGAACATTGTCCTCATTAAATAAATGATCCAGTGTAATTGTTTGTGTCTTTTTTTTTTATTATTATTATTGAGATCTCTGTCTCTACTTTTTGAATGTTTCTGAACACCTGAAGATGTCTTAGGACATTTTTATGCAGGAATATAGAGATAAAGGGTTCACATACTTTTAAGCACCACTGTACTGTGTGTACACGAGTCCAGTGGAAGGTGAGCAATGCCAGGGACATCAGCGGCGCTTTCAAATTGTTCTACCATGGTCTGGAAGAGAGGGGAAGTAGTGTAGGGTTAATCCTGGCGGAAGAATATATTGAGTTTATGTTAAGTGAATAGAGTGTCTGCCAGAGTGATGAGTGTGAAGCTGGAAATTGAAGGAGTGATGATGAATGTTATCAGCGCATATGCACCACAAGTGGAGTGTGAGATGGAAGAGAAAGAAGATTCCTGAAGTGAGTTAGTTGAAGAGTTGGAGAGGGTACCCAAGGTAGAGTGGCAATTTGAGCGGAATTCAGTGGGCATGTTGAAGGGAACAGGGGATGATGGGAGAGGAATGATGGGTAGAGTTTGGATTTTGCAAATGGCTGTGGTGAATATACATTTTAAGGAGGAGCACATGGTGACATAAGAGCGTGGGAAGGTGCACACAGGCAGCTTATGTTTTATGCAGGACCCGAAAGAAACTGGAAACTGTACAATGCTGGCAGGGAAGAATGTAGCTAGATGACATTAGATGGTGGGAGCAGGTTGTAATAACTGTAATGCGGTCTGAAGCTCTTTTGCTGCCTGTACTATGGAGAAGACACGTGAATGACAGTGCCATCAGCACATAGGTGTATTTTCGCTTGAATGTCCTTCCCCAAGTCATTTCTGAAAAGAGAAAAAGGACAGTACAGGTAGGGCAGGACAAGAAAGGAATGATGAAGATGGAGCCACCAGGTAGGAGGTGAAGCGGAAGGCCAAAGAGGAGGTTTATTGATCTGGTGATCTGGAGGGTATGCAGGTGGTTGGAGTGACAGAGGAAGATGCAGAGGATCGAGTGAGAGGGAGACTGATGACACTCTGTGATGGTCCGTAAGAGGCACAGCCAAAAGAAAAAGAAGATAAAATTAGTTGTGAACACCCGGAACATGGTAGGAATAATCACATTTTAGACTTTGTTGGGAAGTGCACTTTATTAATGTTTGTTTAAAAAGGTATTACAAGTCTTTGTTGATTGGTTGATTTCTGCTGGGACGGCACATTGGCTCGGTGTGTAGCACTATCGCCTCACAGTGTGAAGGTCCTGGGTTTGATCTCAAGTCGAACGGTCTGGGTCCTCCCAATGTCCATGTTGGTTTACTCCTGGTACTCTGGTTTCCTCCCACAGTCTAAAGACATGCTTTAGGTTAATTGATTATGCTAAAGTGGACCTAGTGTGTGAGTGCGCTACGTTGGATTGGTGCCCTGTTTACAGTTGTTCCTGCCTTGCGCCTTATGCCACCAGTTAGGCACCATCTTTCCTGCGACCGGATAATGCAATGAATGATTCCTGCTGTTTAATGGAACTGTATATTTATTAGTAGAGAAATTAGTTTGGTTGCTACGTACAGCAGAAAATCCTTAAAGCTTAAAGCTAACACTACACAGTTGTCATAAATATTGTGGATCATGATCCAGCCTAACAAAATTTTATATGCCATTTTTGTCAGATTATTCAGTGTAAATGTATCAGAAATAGGTGCTTACTGAAGCTACATTTATGAATTATTTAATATATTACTTCTGTGAAGGTTCATTACAGTGGCACCAGACTACTTGGTCAATACAGATTTGTGATTCATTGCTGAATATCGCTTTCATCCAATCATCTTCACTCCATGATTTGATCTGTACCTACTGTAACTTAGTACTGGTTTTTGTTTGTGTTTCCTTTATGTAAACTCTTTGCATTCCTCTGATTTCTAATCATTCAACACAAACACCAACTCCTGTTTTTGGCAATTTGGTTTTCAATTGTTTTATTGTGCATTATCTGTCTTCAATGTATATTGTTTTGAGTTTTCTATCCTCACACTTTTTACTTCTTGGTCTACTCCTGTGTTTACATTGTATAAGCTTCCCATTTGGTGTATACTTGCACCAAATTTTAGACACAGCTGTCTAGGAATGGCCAGCATCTTTTTCCACAGTTCATGTTGGATTTCCCTCTTGAAGGAGTTTTATAATCCTTTCCATTATTTCAACTGACAGCTGTCTTGTTGTGACTGTTTTCTTTTATTTTTATTCTTGTGGGTATTTTTTTTACAAAATGCAATTTAAAAGGTGATTCCATGATATTTTGCCCAACATATTTAGTAAGTCCATATTTCTTGTCTACCTGTTCTGGAAAATGTGCTAAATTAATAATTTGATAAATTGATAATTTAATTTAATTTGTTTGAGCCATACTTCTCGAAGCCATAATATTGAGGAAATAAACACATTTTTATGTCATATGTTTGTATCATATGCTAGATTGTTCATTTGCTACTAAGTAAAAAAGCTGGAAGAACATCCTCCAAGTGTGAGGATTCCTATGCATTTTTCCAGGAGTTGTACAGGGATGGTTTTTGTGGAGTTGAATAAAGGTGTTTTTATTCAAAGACAAGTCTGCTAATGAATCCCCAGAGATCTATTGTTTGACTTGTTAGCCTTCCACCCCATATCACTGTAAGCTTGACTGCTTTGATCTCCAAACCACAGCTCATTCCAGTCCCCTGATGCTGATATGTCTTTTCCTTTGCTACACGTCAAAGAAAGGAGCTTCTCCCTAATTGTGTCTTTTCTTGCCTGACCTCTGCCACTCTGTCTTATCAGCTCGTATGCACTGGCACCAGCTCTTTGATCTGTTCTTGTATAACTCAGGTTAACTTACTTGGCTCGAGTACCAGCATCTTATGTCAATCCCAAACAAGTCAGGAGATGGCTTTGAAATGGTTTCTGGAAGGGTTAGGTTTTGGATTTGGGTTAGGGTTAGGGTTAGGGGTTAGGGTTAGGTGATTATCAAAGAGGGACTGGTTAACAACTCAAAAATGAGCTCAAGCCAGATGAAGCTTACGGCTTTACCTAACAGACAAGGTACAACTGGCTGTATTTGGACAATAGTGAAAGAAGAATAGAAGTTGGTGATTTCAGTCCCAGCTCAGCAAGTTGCCACTTGAGTCCTTGAGCAAGGAACTCATGCATGCATTGCTTGGATGATAGCATGTGGCCATTGTGGTGATAAATGCCACTGTCAAATAAATTTAGAATGTGGTTCAGGCTCTGGACAACTAACAAAAATAAGATCATATGGTTATACACACTAACAAGTCAGTACCATGATACTGAACCTGGTCAACCTGAACCTGGCTTGTCTTAATAATCTTACATGGCTACTCCTATCACTTTTATGCTGATGACACTCAACTCATCCTCTCCCTTTTCTTAAATCGATGCACAGGTCTCCACAAGCATCTCAGCATGTCTAGAGAGCATCTCATCATGGATGTCGGCTAATCATTTGAAGCTAAGCTGAGCTGCTTTACATTCGTGGAGACAGGTCCCCTTGTCAAGATCAAGACCTCCATCACAGCCTCTGGGAATGCAAGAAACCTTGGAGTAATCTTTGATAACCAGCTGAGTTTCTGTGCTCATGTTGCCAAACTGTCCCAGTCATGGAGGTATTTCCTCTACAACATCAGGAGAATCCGACTCTTTCTTTCCAGGGAAGCCACCCAGGAGCATGTTGTGTCAAAACTAGATTGCTGGTCTTCTCATGCATAGACCAGCTCATCCATTCCCTTCTTACCTAAAGGCTTTTAATCCAGGCCCACTCAGTACCTCATACCCGTTGAGACACATGCTTGGCTAAACTGGACCCATCTCTCAAGATTAAAGGAGGACAAGTATCTAGATTATTTTCTGTACTGGCACCCAGGTGCCAAAACAGGTCTTCAAACAACAGCTAAAGACTCACCTCTTCACTCGGCACTAAAGTGAAGACTGCATCTGCACTTATATTTTTAATAAAACTATGGATGTTTGTGCTTCACCTACAGTATTGTGCAAAAGTCTTAGGTCACAATTAGATTTGTTGTTTTAGCAATGGTGTAATGACCATATATAACATATTGTCGATGATTGCACCCAAAAATTTCAAACTTGGATTCCTCACCCCATAATACTTTAATCTTTTCATCCTGTTCCCCTTTTGAAAAAAGTGCTTAGCTGCTACCCTTCCAAAAAGACCATTTCTGATCAAGCTTCTTTGGACTGTAGAAGGGTCGACTTGGCATCCCGATGAAACTGCCAGGGGCTGCTATTGTTCAAGTGTAAAGGGAGGTCACACTAAATACTTGCTTCTGTAGCCCTTAGAAGCTATTTTTATGATTTTTTTCATTTCCAGTTATTTAATACCGCATGCAAATGTTCTGTGTTTTGTATGCCTATTCTAATAGAGACTTGTATATAAGTATATGGTCATTATACTATCGCTAATACAATGATATACCTTATCTAATGGTGGCCTAAGACTTTTGCACCGTACTGTAGATCAAGTCCTAACAGGATTTGAGTTGGATTGTGTTTTGGGACTATTGTTTATTTGTAGTAGCAGGAAGTAATGTCTACTATGAAGAATACAAGGAGCTTCTTTAAGCAGTCTGGTAAATCTAAATTGTTGGATGGGTTTGAAGGTGGCTAGCATATGTGTATAGCAAGAGAGGCCACGGTAAAACTGCACCTACAGAAAGAACCCGTGCGGTAGTTACATGTGCCTGATAAAATGCCCAATAAGTGTGGGTGCGTGTACTTAACAAATGGAAAGTGCTGCAAAACCCTTTAAAAAAGGCTGTTTCTGTGCTGCAGGTTGCCATGTAGTCTCCTGCTGCACACATACAAGGTGTTTCTTCCCCGCTGTGGTGTTAACGTCACAAATAATACATAAGCAGCATGGTCATCATTTGATTGCCAGAGGGATTTCCGTACACAGGAACACGGACGCAGGAGAGCTGCTCTTTCTGTATTTTTCCATTACCCAGCCCTGAAGGGACGCGTACAGTGTCGATCCCTGCTGCGCAGTCCATCATCAGCTTTCCCAGCAGGTTAGGGAATGAAATCCTGGGATGGTACAGCACTCCTCCTCCCTCCCTTCTCACACTGACCCTGAGTCTCTGGCTATCTCCATCATTGCATTTGTGCACTCATGGGTAAAGGCAGTTAATCAATAGCCATGGCTCAGCATCCCAGTTCATATTAACTTTGTTTTCAATAAGACTTTATAAAGAGTCAGAGGGGAAATCCAGGCACTTTCAGAACTCAGCCTTACAGCATTTGAGGCATTTCTATTGAAATAAATGACCATCCAATACAATCCTTAACTCCCATTGGGAACTTGTAAGTCTGGATAGCCATTTGCGTTGATAAATCCTGATATAGGGTTGAGACGGCTCGGAATACATGGAGTTATGAATATTGGTCCTTCACGGTCTCTAAAAAGTACAAAACGTATCCACTGTGTTTTATATTTTGTTTACAGGTTGATACTGTAGAACCTGAGGTATTTTTAGATTTCTATAGTAACTTTGAAAAGAAATCAAGTAGTAAAGCACATTATTGTGATGCAGTGTGTCACGTGCCACGGCAGCGCGCGCCAATCAGGACGTCTCACCACGATCGCTGTAATTAGGATCAGCTGTGAGACGTCCTATAAAGACAAGACCGCGAGAGACTCACCTCGCGGATTATTGATGTTGTTGACGGTCCACGTCAGTCGCGTCCCTACGCGCCGCCACTCGTCTCGCGTCCCAACGAGGCTCACCTTTGTGTCGTCCTGGCTATCGCGTCCCTAAGTGTTCCGTCCGTGCTCCTCCGTGCTCCTCCATGTCCGTCCATGCCTGTTGTGCCGCGTTCTATCCAGGTATCTTTCTGTTTAGCTTACTTCCGTGTTTTCTTTAGTTACCATCTGTTTTCGTTCCGTGCCCGTTTTCCGGCTGCGGCCGTATTTATGTTCCACACCCGTTTTCGGTCCCCACTTCTTTCAGTTCGCTGTGTCTCCCTTTGTTTGCCTTTTTGAATAAATCTTCCCTTTTGTGAACCTGCGTACGTCTCCTGCTTCCCATCCGCCTCCGCCGCTACAGAATAATCCGCCGCTATGGAGACGGCAGGTCCCTTTGATATTTCGTTTTTTCTCGGCCGTTTCAACGGCGATCCAGCCTCCTGCCGGTCGTTTGTAGAACGATGCGTGCATTACCTAGACCTCTTCCCCTTTGAATCCGAATATGACAAAATGTTGTTTATAGTTCTTCACCTTGGGGGTGAAGCCCTTGTTTGGGCCACTCACTTGTGGCCGATGCTCCAGGAGGGAACCGTGGGGCAGCTTTTGGAGTTGCTAGAGATTTCTTTTTGCTCCCCACGGGGCTCCCTGGGCATTGATGCTACTGGGTTCGGTGTTTTTGAACCCGTTCACCCTACCTGCTCGACTCTGGTTGGTCATGTGCTGGATCCCCAGCTTGTCACCAGTCGGACCACCCGAACTAAGCATCCACGAGCACACATGATGTCTGACTCTCTATTGCTCGATAGTCATCACTCTAATCACACCTCAGAACCTATAGCTACCGATAACTATATCTTTAGTCGCTCTTGTTTCGCGCCCGATCCTTTAGTTCTCGAGGATCGTATCCCTGATCCCTCTAGGTCCATGCCGGAGCCTCTAGTTCCCGATAACCGCGTTTTCGATCCCTCTAGTTCCGTATCCGAACGTCTAGTTGTGGGTAAACGTGAGTCAGAACGAACTAGGTCCGTGCTTCAATCTCGTAACGTCGTGCCCACTCCTGCACCACGGACAGTCGTGCCCACTCCTGCACCACGGACAGTCGTGCCCACTCCTGCACCACGAACAGTCGTGCCCACGTCTGCACTTCCAGTGGCTGCCTCCGGGGCGTCTGCAGTTCTGGTGGCTGCCCCCAGGGCGTCTGCACACCCAGTGGCTGCATCCAGGTCGACAGAGGCCTTTTTAAAGGCCGCACCCTCAACAGAGATCCGTCCAGAGAACGTGTCCTTCACGGAAACCGTTTCTGAGACTGTCTCCTCCGGGGATCTCAAGCATCCCGTCCACGGCTCTGCTCTCCAGCATCCCGTCCACGGCTCTGCTCTCCAGCATCCCGTCCACGGCTCTGCTCTCCAGCATCCCGTCCACGGCTCTGCTGTCAAGCATCACGTCGTCGACTCTGCTGTCAAGCATCGCGTCGTCGACTCTGCTGTCAAGCTTCGCGTCGTCGACTCTGCTGTCAAGCTTCGCGTCGTCGACTCTGCTGTCAAGCATCGCCTCGTCGACTCTGCTGTCAAGCATCGCCTCGTCGACTCTGCTGTCAAGCATCGCCTCGTCGACTCTGCTGTCAAGCATCGCGTCGTCGACTCTGTTGTCAAGCATCGCGTCGTCGACTCTGCTGTCAAGCATCCCGTCGTCGGCTCTGCTCTCAAGCATCCCATCGTCGGCTCTGCACTCAAGCGTCACGTCGTCGTCGGCTCTGCTCTCAAGCGTCACGTCGTCCACGACTCTGCTCTCAAGCGTCACGTCGTCCACGACTCTGCTCTCAAGCGTCACGTCGTCCACGACTCTGCTCTCAAGCGTCACGTCGTCCACGACTCTGCTCTCAAGCGTCACGTCGTCCACGACTCTGCTCTCAAGCGTCACGGATCGGTCCACGACTCTGCTCTCAAGTCGTCACGTCCGTCCACGGACTCTGCTCTCAAAGCGTCACGTCGTCCACGCCTCTGCTCTCAATCGCGTCACGTCGTCCACGACTCTGCTCTCAAGCGTCAAACGTCGTCCAACGACTCCTGCTCTCAAGCGTCACGTCGTCCACGACTCTGCTCTCAAGCGTCACGTCGTCCACGACTCTGCTCTCAAGCACCAACGTCGTCCACGACTCTGCTCTCAAGCGCCACGTCATCCACGACTCTGCTCTCAAGTGCCACGTCGTCCACGACTCTGCTCTTCAAGCGCCACGTTCGTCCACGACTCTGCTCGGCGGCCTCACGTCGTCGACTCCGCTCTTCAGCAACCTCCAGTCGTCGTCTCTGCTGACAAGCATCGTCGCCCCTCGTCTCTTCTGCTGTCAAGCATCGTCGCCTCGCCTCTTCTGCTCTCAAGCATCGGCCTCGCCGCCTCTGCTCTCAAGCGTCGCCCTCCGCCGCCTCTGCTCTCAAGCGTCGCCTCGCCGCCTCTGCTCTCAAGCGTCGCCTCGCCGCCTCTGCTCTCAAGCGTCGCCGTCGCCGCCTCTGGGCTCTCAATCGTCGCCCGAGAAAGAAGTCGCCGCCTCTGCTCTCAAGCGTCGCCTTGTCGCCTCTGGCTCTCAAGCGTCCGTCCTCCCTCTGCTGTCCAAGCATCGTTGCCTCGACTCTGCGGCCAAGCACCGCCTCCCATCGTCGACTCTGCTGCCAAGCACCGCCTCGTCGACTCTGCTTGCCAAGCGGCACCGCCTTCGTCGACTCTCTGCCAGCACTACCAGCACCGCCCTCGTCGACTCTGCTGCCAAGCACCGCCTCGTCGACTCTCTGCTGCCAAGCAAGCGCCTCGTCGACTCTGCTGCCAAGCACCACCGCCTCGTCGACTCTGCTGCCAAGCACCCCGCCTCGTCGACGTCGTCGACTCTGCTGCTGCCAGCACCCGCCTCGTCGACTCTGCTGCCAAGCATCCGCCCTCGTCGACTCCGCTCTGCGGCATCCTCGTCGTCGACTCCGCTCTGCGGCATCTCGTCGTCGACTCCGCTCTGCGGCATCTCGTCGTCGACTCCGCTCTCAAGCGTCGCCTCGCCTCTGCTGTCAAGCATCGTTGCCTCGACTCTGCGGCCAAGCACCGCCTCGTCGACTCTGCTGCCAAGCAACCCTCCGCACCCCCCCCCCGTCGACTCTGCTGCCAAGCAACCGCCTCTCTCGACTCTCGTCTGCCAAGCCCGCCTCGTCGACTCTGCTGCCTGCCAAGCACCGCCTCGTCGACACCCACCAGCTCTGCGGCCTCACGTCGTCGACCTCCGCTCTGCGGCCTCACGTCGTCGACTCCGCTCTGCGGCAAATCACTCGTCGACTCCGCTCTGCGGCATCCTCGTCGTCGACCCGCTCTGCGGCATCTCGTCGTCGACTCCGCTCTGCGGCATCTCGTCGTCGACCTCCGCTCCTGCGGCATCACGTCGTCGACTCCCGCTCTGCCGCCTCTCGTCGTCGACTCCGCTCTGCCGCCTCTCGTCGTCGACTCCGCTCTGCCGCCTCTCGTCGTCGACTCCGCTCTGCCGCCTCTCGTCGTCGACCCTGCTCGTCGGCAGCCTTTTGTCGACGACTCCGCTCGCCGGCCGCCCGACTATTGGTGGTCCCCTTCTAGGGTCCGTCCGGCGAGGAGACCCCCTGAGGCAGAGCTGCTCCCGGGGGTTCTTGCTGGGAGTCCTAGCTCCGACTCGGACTCCTTGGGGGGGGGCTCTGTCACGCGCCACGGCAGCGCGCGCCAATCAGGACATCTCACCACGATCGCTGTAATTAGGATCAGCTGTGAGACGTCCTATAAAGACAAGACCGCAAGAGACTCACCTCGCGGATTATTGATGTTGTTGACGGTCCACGTCAGTCGCGTCCCTACGCGCCGCCACTCGTCTCGCGTCCCTACGCACCTCACCTTTGTGTTGTCCTGGCTATCGCGTCCCTACGCATTCCGTCTGTGCTCCTCCATGTCCGTCCATGCCCGTTGTGCCGCGTTCTATCCAGGTATCTTTCTGTTTAGCTTACTTCCGTGTTTTCTTTAGTTACCACCTGTTTTCGTTCCGTGCCCGTTTTCCGGCTGCGGCCGTATTTATGTTCCACACCCGTTTTCGGTCCCCGCTTCTTTCAGTTCACTGTGTCTCCCTTTGTTTGCCTTTTTGAATAAATCTTCCCTTTTGTGAACCTGCGTACGTCTCCTGCTTCCCATCCGCCTCCGCCGCTACACAGTGCAGTGTGTTTGGAAATACAATTTTATCTTGGTGTTTCAGCACCAGTTTGGCAGGCCACTTCTTTAGAGAGCTTAAATGAGTCTAATTAGAGCCTAATTTGGTACAAGCAGTTTTTTGTCCCAGCCTCAGTTTAGCTTATCCATATTCACTTAAGAGCTATTCTACCAAATGAGTGCCATTTCTTACCCCAGGACATGTAGAGATATGCATAGAAATCAATTTCTTATTAATCAACGTGTCCAACTCTGATCTAATCGCAAATTTTAAATATATAATTTAAAGTATTAATAAAAAAACTACCTAGAAAAAGTCCCTGCTTGTGTAAGATATTGCATCTGTGGTTTAATTTTTTTTTTCTTCACAAGAAATCATTAATATTTGTATTCATTTTACTTATATCCCCAGTTTCATTCAGTCCTGTAACCCTAATCATTTTCCCTTTCTGTTTCCCTTTCTCTTAGTGGCCATTTCAGTGACACACAACGTTACATAAATATACACACACACACACACACACACACACACACCAATGCCAGTTTAGGGTAAACAGTTAACTTAACACACATGTCTCTGGACTGTGGGAGGAATCCATAGTACCCAGAGTAAACTTGGGGAGGCCATGCAGACTCCACACAGAAAGTACCCAGGCCACTCCACCCTGGGATTGAACCAAGGACCTTCTTGCTGTGAGGCGGTGGTGCTATCCACCGAGCCGGCCATTTTTTTCCCCTTCTGAAAAATTTGGAACATTCCACAAGTCATATCGTCAGTAGAAAGTTATAACATCTGGATCGTCTGAAGGGAGTTTGGAAAGACAAAAGCAAACTCAAACATTTTTTTTCATAATAATAATTTCAATTTATATAACGCCTTCCACAAATCCAAGGATGTAGTTTTAAAGGGTGTAGTTTACATTGTAGTTTTAAAAAAAAATGTTTCTGTATATTTGGTAATATTGTCACTATGCATGCGAAGGTCAATCTCACCATCCTGTTACTTAAATTATTTTAGATTTTATTTGTGTTAAAGTGCTTAATTTTGGTAAATCATTTGAATATCCTGATACAGGTACGTGCAGTTACCACTCAGTCTATGTCCGTTCACTTTAATAGCCGATGTCTTGAGAATTATAATAAGAAATAATAATCTGTCTTATAACTTGTATAATTTTATATAATTTTATATAATATATAATTTTCTATATACAATATATAAGATTATAATATCTTACATAAGACTAGAATATCTTATATATCTGAATTACAGAAAATTAGTACAGGTGAACCATTGTGACACCTGCTGACAGAAAAGAGATCAGTCTTGAAAGGCAGAAAAAAACATGGTATCATTTTGCTTACTGTTTCATGTTTGGTTTTGCTAAGTGTTTTGTGAAAGACATAGATTAGAATGACTGTATTTTACAGTGTTGTACTAAATGTTTTCATATTGGGTTTTAATTAATACTATCACTGAACATAATGCAGACGTTAAGCAGCGGATACCTGCATTTGTTATTTCTGTGCTATAAACTCAGATCTGTTCCTTTCAGTCCTGCTACAAAGAGTGACAGGGCTGAGTGACAATAACAGAAGTGAGTGGCATCCTCTGGTTTATCAATTTATTAGTATGCATATTAGTCAATATAAAGCTATTCACCTGATTTTTAAGCTGAAATTACTAAAGCTGACATTTAAGCTCAGTTTTACAATGCAAATATCCATACTTACAAGGAGCCCATCCATCATAAAGTGCTGCAGAAAAGCAGCTGCGTTATCACACTCGAATGTGATAAATATAGGAAGGTCCCAGAGTCAGACAGGAGGAAAACCTTAAAGAAAACATCTCACCCCTCCACACAGCTCCCAGCTATCACTACTGAAGATCCTCGCCCAAGGTCTTCCAGGTCTAGTTTCAGTCTGTGGAATGGATTATGTGTCCAAGATGACATGATTCCATTACAGTACGAAACAAACTGTGGGAAAATAAACAGATATTCTATGTAACATATGAGTGTAAGAGGCAAGAACATTGTGCAAATGTAATGTGGAGAATCAAGCGACAGAGAACAGGCTGTGTATGCTCTTACCCCAACTCTGTTAATGGGCAGAAGAAAGTCTGACTTTTTTTATTGTGTGTGAGAATGAAATGTACTAACCCTTTTATTGTAGTTAGTGTGAGATACGTAGACTGAATAAGTCGCTTAAGGAGGTTATAAAATGTTCCAGATGGCTTGACTATTCCTCTCTCTTTAGCATTCTGCTCTTTCACCTGACAGCATAAAAACTTGTGCGTGATTGAATAAACTTAGCACGAGTTCTGATCACAGAACTGGTGTCTGTTTTCTCATTGCTGCTCTCTAGCATGCTGAATAGTGACTTGTGAACCCAGGCTGCAGGGGAGAAGCACAGAAGGCTAGATTAATGCCTCTTAGGGCTAGTAGGCTGGTTTTTAATAATGATCACTAAATAGAATACATCTAGCATTAACCCAATTCCAATTATCTAGATAAAGAGAGCTGGAATTTAACCCAGTAATCGTATTACTAGTTGCATAGCAGTTACCGTGCACGAGTGGTCCCCTTCAGTTGCCACGTCCGAATATTTCTAAAGACTTGCCTTTATTTTGGGTCTTTTTCCATTGACTTTAGCAGTTTTTTCTTGCTGGATCTGGCAACCACGGAAATAAACGCACCACGGAATTAAAGGCAGCAAAATGGCTTTCGAACACTTTGGGAAGACTTTGAATGCAGTATATACTCAAGAAAATGAATAATTGATTTATTTAATATTAGACTTTGTGTCACATATTTCTGTGAGATTATTGGCTGGTTGCAAAGTAGAAATCCGGTTATTGCCTGGGTCATGTAAGCCCAGAGGTTTCCCATTATCTGATTACTCAAGTGCATGTAAACTCCTTGATCAGATTACTAACAAAATCTGATTTTCTGCACTTATTGGATTATTAAGTGCATGTAAACACACTGTGTGTCATTTATTGTGATGTACATGTGTGTTTTAGGCAATGCGATCAAAGGCAGAGAAGGAGCCAAAAATCCTCCAGAAACAAGTCTGGAAACGGGACTGTGGTAACCTCGTAAGGTAATGAAAAGGTAATAGACCATGGACCAGAAGGACCAGGGTTCAAATCCCACCTCTGCCCAACCACCACCATTTGGTCCTTGAGCAAGACTCTGGATAAGGGCGTCTGCTAAATGACACACATAATAATGTAAATAATGTAAATAATGTAAATATAACCCTAACCTTGACATAAATGTATGTTTCAAGATCTACTGTTGAAGAAACAACCAATGAAAAAAGAATAATACATTATCCAAGGCCAATTAGAAGATCCTTTCAGTCATGAGGGTCTGGTGGAAGACATCTGAAACAAAAACAGAAAAAGCAGAGGGAGACTGGGAGCTCATTTAAAAATAACAACAGGAAAGGTACAAACTTAAAAAAAAATAAAATAATAATAATAAAAAACACATGCAGTGTTCTTGCATTCACTTTATTTTACAATTAGCTTTATTTTATTTGTTAATAAACCTCCATTCCTGCATTTCAATCCTGCAACCCATTCCAAAAACTGTTGGGACGGTAAAGCATTTACCACTTTGTAATGTTGCCATTCCTTCTCACACAACAGGTGTCTGAGGTTTTATTTTGTCCTACTCTTCCTGCAAATGTCTTAAGGTGTGCAACAGTACAGTCACATTTTTTGTTTGAAAATTCTCCACACGTTCTCCAATGGTGACAGGTCAGGACTGGAGGCAGGCCAGTCTAGTACCTGTACCCTCTTATCTGCAGCCATGCCTTTGTAATGTGTGAAGTATGTGGTTTTGCATTGTATCATTGAAAGATGCACGGATTTCCCTGTATTTTGAACGTTGGATTCATTCTATCTGCAATTAAATAAAAGTCAGAGTAAATGTAAGACACAAAGACACACCATATTTTTTTTTTCTTCAGTGGATGAAGAATAACAGGTTTACAGTTTGCTAAGTATGGTGAGAGTTTCCGACTCAAATGATAACGTGAGTTGCGTCACAGCTGGGAAGGAGCTTTCTTGCTCAGTCATGCAGAATCATGTGATTCTGTAGATAAATATTGGATAATAACCACAAGAATGACCCCAATGTCAAAACTAAATCTAAATTCCAATCTAAAATCCCAATAAATAAAAAAATCCCAGGCATCCCAGGCCACGCTAGAAATACTGGTGGAACAGCTAAACGTGCTGCTGCATAGATATAAGAGACAGAAGGATCAGTTTACCCACTACAGGGCACTGAGACGAGGCTTGAAAGCACTAATTCATGTTGACTTTTCCGAAAACAACCTCTGCGAGTACACCGCAGAAATACAAGCAGTCCACTTTGGAGCACCATAGCAGCAGGCAAATGTTGCACACGGGTGTGCTTTACATGCATACAAACCCCAGCCTGACGTCCTTCTGCACTGTGTCCTCCTTGAGACAGCAATTTAGCAGCACTTTAAACCAGTGCTTGATTACATGCCCATCCAGAGGTCTCAACAATCCATTTTTACAGTGATGGCGCTTGCACTTTATAAACAGCGAGGGAATTTGTTTCATGTTTTGTATTGACCTATACAGATGAGGATTCACTGGTCGGATGTGGAACTTCTTTGAGCACAGTCGGCAAGGGACTGTGGTAGCCTAGCAGTAAGGGAACAGGACTCTGGTCCAGGGTTCAAGTCCCACGTCTGCCAATATACCACTGTTTGGGTCCTTGAAAACAAGGCCTTAACCCTTGAACAACCCACCCCAATTGCTTGGAAATTGTACGACTGTATAATTGTAAGTTGCTCGGGCGTCTACAAAATGCTGTAAATGTCAATGTGTGTGTATATATATGTGTGTGTATGTGTGTATTATAGATATATATATATATATATATATATATATATATATATATATATATATATATATATATATATATATATACATACGCACACATATACACACATTATTATTACATAACCCATGTAATAATAATGTGTGTGTATATATGTGTGCGTATGTATATGTATATATATGCACACATATACACACATTATTATTACATAACCCATGTAAGAGTTGGTAATTTGGTCTGTGTTATACAGACTGCGAATAAAGTGCACTATTTGCTGTGGTTCAAGCCACTTTTTCTTCTTCTTCTTCTTCTTCCACACCAATGTTATAATATGTTGATGACGAAGAGTGAATTGTGGAGTGTGGATTGAAGATGACCGACCAACTTTGGTACCTGTTTAAGGACACTGCGTATCATCCCAAAGGTGAGGCCAGCCATGTGTAGATCAAGAAAGAAGTCTGTGTCAAACTAAAGAGGACCTCTTAGAAAAGGTCAGAGAAGTAAATTACATGAACTTATTGCAATTCTAGCTACAAGACTATTGTATGCAGCTGAACCGAAAAAGTCTCAGCTTTTTGTCTCTGTTGTCTTGCTTGCCTTTCATAGACCATGGTGGAGACCCATACTGTGCAGAAGGCAGAAACGCCCACCCATGGCATGCCGCAGGGTAAGCAGGTTCCCTTTCAACTGCTCTCTTAACTTCCTTCTAGAAGTAGTATAAGCACATTCTTTCCACACACACAATTCACAGATGGCCGCACATATGCACACACGCATATAAACACATTCCTGCTACCCAATGTTCATTCCTGTTATTATTTTTTATTCCTAAAATTAAGAAAAAACCACTATTCTTAATTTTAGTGTACAATTTTAAAATCTACATATGAATAAAAAAAAGTCTAACTATTTTAAATCTTGAGTTCCAAGTAGACTCACTGAACACTGTACTGCATCTAAAACTTGATGGGTTTTTTGTTTGTTTTTTTGCCATGGTGTCTTACACCAGCATTATTATATATTCAGTTTCTGCAGTGTACACAACCTTACATCTTGTTAAGTGTCATTCTGCCATATGGGTACCATTTGCTCATGTTTAACGCTTACAAATTAAGCTTACACTCATGAACAGGTACTCTCAAGAACATGTATAATTTAAAGAAGTGGTTGGTCACATGCTGATATAATCCTTTTAAAAAACCATAACTTCAAATGTATCAAATGCTTCATGATGCGAATGTAGACTTGACTTTGTCGACGTGTCTAAAACCCAGAGATTGATTTAATTATAGCATTACATGTTGCATTGTCTAATACTTTTTATTAGTTATGTGTACAGTACCATGCAAATGCCTTAGGTCACCATTAGATTTGTTGTTTCAGAAATGGTATAATGACCATATATAACATACTGTCACTGATTGGACCCAAAAAACTTGGGTTCATCACTCCAGAATACTATTTTCCACTGATCTCCAGTCCAATCTTTGTGAACTTTAGCATCTCTTAGCATTTTCCTCCTGTTCCCCTTCCAACAAAAAGTGTGTTCTTGGGTGCTACCATTCCAAAAAATTGCCAAATTTCCTGTATATTCTGGTTGTATTATAATAAAGAGACTGAGAAATAATGATATATGGTCATTATACCATTGCTTAAACAATGGTATATCTAATCTAATGGTGGCCTTCTCTAAATAGCATGGCAGGGAGAAGTATTTGGAATACTACTATGGTTATGGTTAGTAAAAAGTAATTATAGATCGCAGGTTGCAAATTTCTTTGACTGCGTTTCTGCTGTCTTTTAATGTCATGCTTGTTGTGGTTTGCTGGGTTGCCAGTTTGATCTCTTGGGTACGGTTCTTTTTTGTGTGTTTGACTTTAGATCAATGGATTCTCACTGAAATTCGGTATGTTTGCAGTCATGCCACAGTGTGCTGTTTGTTTGCCATCTCCCCTTTTATTGTGTAGGCCATAATTTCATGCTACATGAGGCATGTTGTCTTGGGGAATTAGATTTAATAGCGTCTTCAACGACTTATTGTATTGTCCATGTGAAATTTCTTTAAGGCTAAGGGATACTGATGGCCTAGGCAATTTAGAGTTGGTTTGTATCAGCTGATTTAAAGGCACTATAAGAATGTGTATTATTGAAGCTTTGTTTTAAGGTGTTTGTTCCTGTAGACCTATTTATTGATTCTACATTGTTTGGCTGTTTTATGGTGAAGGCCTGGACTTTATGCTTCGTACCTCGTGATGACTCCTGAGCCGCTGGATTTAACTGAGGGGATTCTCCGGTTTATAAAGGTAACTGTTGAATAGTGTTCATTTGAATTGTGTATATTAAATGTATTCTTGCAATTGTATTGCTATTTTTACTTGATTTCTTTCCATTTCCATTTAAGCAGATGCCCATCTCCAGAGCGCCTTACAACTGATAAAATCTTAAAATCCAAGCAATTGTTAGTTAAGGGTCTTGATCAAGGACCTGATATTGGCAGCTTAGAAGTATTGGGATTTGAACCGTGGATCTTTTGGTCCATAGTCTGTCCATTAACTGCTAGGCTACCATAGTCTTTGTTCGTTGGCCTCTTCTGCTTGAGATAAAGTTGAAGGCATTAAATGGCTGTGTTCCATCTTAAAGTTACACATGTGTTGTATTATTCTGCTTCAGTTGGATTTTTCATTTCAGGCTTTCTAAGATTTTGCTGGGCTGGGTTGTCAGCGGCTTTGCAGAAGGTGGTCATGCCCTAGGCGATTCACCATTTTTACTGGGTCCTGCATGGTGCTGTGTATAATTTTTTTTCTCTCTTTTTTGTTGCATTTAATACATGAGGTAGCAGAGCTTAGAATTTTCCCCTCAGGCAGCCCCCTTCAACTGAACCCTGCCACTGGTGGATGCTTGTCAGAGTGGGCCTTTTCTCTTTTATTAATTAAAACAATACTTATTGTATTTTATTGTAAGCTATACCTTTCAAGTAAGATTATACTATGTTTTAGTAAATTGTTGGAACATTATATTGATTTAAAATAAAACCAGATCTTACTTAATACACAATATGGACAAAAGTACTGGGACACACACAGGATTGTATTGGAACAGGAGCTTTTATGACATCCAATTCCAAATCCATAGGTATTAACGCCGTCCGCATTCCACTCTTCTGAGAAGGCTTTCTACAAGATTTTTGACTGTGTGTATGGACATTTTGCCCAGTCAGTCAGAAGAGCATTTGTGAGGTCAGATACTGATGTTAGATAAGAGGGTCTGGCTCACAATCTCCATTGTAGTTCATCCTAAAGATGTTTGATAGAGTTGAGGTCAGGGGTCCTCCATATCAAACTCACCCATCCATGCCTTCATGGCTAAGTTGTAGTAGTTCCTAAACACTTCGACTTTAAGAATGCCACTCACAGTGATCGTGAAATATCCAGGAAAGACGACATTTTACCATCTGACTGTTGCAACGGTGGCAACCTATTAAAGTACCATACTCGATTTCAGTGGGCTATTTAGAATGACCCATTCTTTCACAAATGTTTGTAAAGGTAGCCTGCATGGCTAGGTGCTCCACTAGCTTTATACACCTGTAACTGAATGAAACGCTTGAATTTTGTGGACACGATTTTGTGTCCCATTACTTTTGTCCATTTAGTGTATGTACAGTATCTGTCTAATAAATGTGATATTTAGTTTGAGTGGCACAGCTGTAGCTCTAACTGCAGTATAGTCTGTGGCATTAAATAATTTAGAGAGAACTGGCCCCCGTCAGTTTCCCATTATCTATAATATTGTTTTAATATGGGTCAATGACATGATTGTATCGTGTCCATCTGCATTTTTCCAAAAATGCTTATTTCATACTGCACACATCATATTCTAGGATACACTCTGGGGGATGGAGGACAAATATTTATATGTATAATAGTTTAAGCCATACACTAAAGGCATATGTATATGAATGTCATTGACCTGTAAGTGCTGCCCTGAACAAAGTAGCTTGTTATAGACACATAGTTTATATCATAAACAGTACTGGGTTAAATTCTTAGGCCACCATTAGATTAGAAATACCATTGTTTTAGCAATAATATAATGACCATAACTAATTATTTCACAGTTTCTTTATAAGAATACAACCAGAAAATACATGAGATTTCTATGCGGTATTAAAAAACTGAAAACAATGAGGAAAAAACAGCTTATATAGGAGGCACGTATGTAGTTTGACCTCCCCTACCACTTAATAGCAGCATGTGGCAGCTTTATCGGTATGCCAAGTTGACCCTTCCACAAGACAGTTAAACCTCAATTCGGGTCGTTTCCACCTCCAAACCAAGTCCTAATATACAAGATACAACAGAACCTTTTCAGGATACATCAGCTAGGAGTTTCAGTTGAGTTCATATGGATAGTGGCACATGTGGGTATGGTAGAGAATGAAACAGTAAATAAACAAGCCAAAGAAGCAATCAAAACACATAACATAGAAATAGAAGCAGCATTAACCAGGTATGAAGCCAAATCAATAATCTGAGGCAACAAATAGACAGTGGCAAGAAATGTGGGACAAAGACGATAGGGGAAGATATCTGTACAGAATACAAAGCAAGCTCAATGAGGAAGAGGCTTGTACACAGCCTAATATGACTCTGTATTAAACATTGTGGGCTAAATGATACACTTTGGAAAATAAATGGAGATCCGACAGGGAAATGCAATCATTGTGAACAACCAGAGACAGTAGAGCATGTTTTGTTAATGTGCCATGCATATGCAGAAGAGAGGAAAGCGATATAATGAATAGCTCTAATATAATGAATAGAATCAAAAAAGAAGACAGTAATATAAAACTAAAAGACTTGGAACACAACAAAATCCATGGCAGTAAGGGTACATGTAGGTGTAATTCATTTCCTTATCAATACAAAGCTAATAAGCAGAATGTAGCCCCCGAAATGATAATTATTAACATTATTAGTACAGTGATACCTCTGTTCTCATTAATTTGTTCCAGAAGGCTTGTCAAGTAACGAAAATGAGAAATACTGAGTAAAATTTTCCCAAAAGGAATAATGTAAATTGAATTAATCCCTTCCAGACCCCCAGAAAATCCACTGTATAAAGCATTATATATATATATATATATATATATATATATATATATATATATATATATATTTTAAGTGCGCCTTATGGTTCGAAAAATACGGTAAATTAATGTATAAAACATTTACATTAACCTACAGTTGGCCAAAATCAACACAGCTTTATAATAAAGTGTTGAAATATCTCATGTAATTTAGTGCGTAATGGATTGAAAGTGAAAAGTAAAAGCAAAACACTTATTCTATTGATGAACTACGATTGCTAGCATAGCTGTGTAACTGCAGCCTGTGTTCTGGAGGATTCAGTTCCTGTTTGCTTTCGGTTGGCTCTTATAAACTAATGTAGATTTATTTGCGCTAAGAATACAGTACTGTAGAGGCAAAAATAAAGAAAAACATAACAGCAGAGATCTTCACTGAGCAAGGGCTATTGTGAACATGAATCACTGTGTATGGAATCGTGATTTGTGAACCATGAATCGAGTTTCTGCTGGAACGAGTCGCACGGCTCAACTTATACAAGTTTAAGCAAGTGCACCGAGCAAAGACAAGAACCGAGACAAAGTTTTTGGTCAAAACGCATTGAGAGTCGAATTCAACGAGTTCCAGGGTGGTCGAGAATTGAAGTACCACAGTATGTGATGGTGCAATTGACACTGAAAGGCCTTAAATGTGTAGAAACAGTTTTAAAAAAACGTCTGGTTAGAAGATGCCATCACTGCTCAGAAAATGTTTTGCAGTGTACAGTATGTCTCTCTCAAACAGGCTCCAATCTGCTAAGCCTGCATGATTAAACAGCTCTTACTGCCAGTCAAATGACTAACTTTAATTAATGCTGATCTGCAACATAGCCTGACTGACTTTGTCAATTTATCATCGATCCAAACTCGTTTTCCTGCCGTGAGAGACGTCGGATATTACCTCCAGCATCCAGGTGTAATTTTTATGCAGAGTGAGCAGTCTCACTTATTAAACAAGCGTTGTGCATAAAGCAGCTGTCTGAGTTCGATAACACACGTGTCCTGATGAAGGGATAGGACACTGGAGTCTACATGCTTCTACTGTTTAACACCTGGAAGCCTCAGATAACTCAGGTCATGCTTGTAGAATAAAGATATCAAGAGAGTCCATAATGCACTTGACCTGGGATTGAATAAAATATTAAAGGAGTATCAGGGGACGCATTCCCGCCCCTAGGGGTCGCCGCGGGACCACTAAACGCCGCGGTCGGCCTCCTATAAAATGAGCTTCCTAATGCCGGCCTTCGGCGCACTGTCTCGCTACTTATGCGAACTTTAGAGAGCTCATTTCTGTTTGGCGTTACCCTTTGCATACGGTTAAGGATAGTGGTAATCCCGTGTCGCATAGG